>MU681945.1:47783-58532 GCA_026770625.1 Nicotiana glauca | reverse complement strand
TTGAAAAACCCCCCCCCCCACCCATTGTTTCTCTCATCTTCTTCACAGCAAATCCGCCGCTGTAAAACCGGAAAATACACACATGCCCATGAGAAGACCTATAGCCCATCTCTTCAAAAAAGGAAAGCCAACTGCTGCTCCTCTCTTCCCACTAGTGGCGAACTCGCCGTTCCACCCAAACAACAACCACCATGGCCCAAGGACCCCACCCAGAACATCCTCTCCAAAAAAAACCCATCTGCGGCTGTTGCTTCATCTTAAATAAACAACAGCGCTGGGCATTCTTCTTCTGTCCATTTTTCAGCCGGAAAACACATCTTAAAAACTACTCCCAACTACATCGACCACCGACGACTACCTTCAGTCCAAAATGAGAGCAATAGTAGTGAGGAAATGTTTTTGCTTTCTCTTATCCTATCTTCAATTTTTGTTGGAATACAGAGGCAGAGAAATTAAAAGGAGCGAAGCCGAGGTCGATTTGCATTAGTGGTGGTTCGATATTGTTTCCGGTCGCCGGTTCTATTCGTTGTCGCCAGCAAAATCTCCTGTCCAAAATTGTCTAGTTGCTAATTAACCTTATATTTACAGCTCATTTCATTTAATACAAAGGATTCAAAAAGGTTTGAAAGCTATTATAAATATATATACACACAAATCAAAAATTGGAGTATTCTGATTGCATCTGCAAACATAGATCTAAAAAAAAAAAAAATGGGCAGAAACTTGCTGGTCACTGTTAGTTTTGGAAAATGCTAGTGAAACAATAGTTCATTGTTCTCCAATATTGCGGTCATCTTCATTTTTGGGTGAATTTTTATTAAAGTGTTGATTTGAATCCAGGTTTGGTTGAGTTTCTTGTAACGATTCGAGATTTCATTCAAGTTTCAGCTTTGCGGTGCTAATGCGAGTTCCGTCCACGTTTTGTCACATTTTTGTTTAGTTCGAAATAGTGAAACAATCAATCTTCCTACTATATTGGGGTCCAATTATTTCATCACCTACTCGTTATATTTAAGCTTCGTGTTAATTGTTTGTTTGGTGATATGATTTCGTTATTTGTGTATTGTTATCCGTAATTTTGAATTTGTTCGCTTAGTTATATGCTCGTGTTCACTCGAATTGTTTATAGCTAAATGTGATTTTGTCACAGTTAGAAATTGGATTATTATTCATCAACTGAACTGCGGGTGTGCATTTCATGCGACCCTGCCATAATTTTGGATAATAATAATGAGATTAACATGTTATAAAACCGGGTGTTCATTTCATGTGGCCCGATTGTAATTTCCAGCAAGGTTAAATAAAACGTGTCGTGAACTGCGGGTGCATTTCGTGCAGCATGGCTTATGATGTGTTTTAAATCACCTTGAATTTTCCTAAAATAATTAAAAGGCGGTTAAAAGGTTTAAAAATGCATGTAGGTTTAAAACATGTGATTAATCAGATAAATATGCCAATAATAATAGTTGAGAGACCATATTAGAACCACGAAACTCGAAAATACCTAACACCTTCTTTCGGATTAACATAATTCCTTATCCGGATTTCTGTATTCGCAGACCGTAAATAGAGTCAACCTTCCACGATTCAGACTTTTAACCGGTGACTAGGGACACCAATAAACTATCCCAAGTTGCGACTCTGATTTTGAAATAAATAATCCCATTTCGATTGTCACTTAAATTGGAAAAAACTCCCTTATACCATCCCGGGTGTAGGAAAAAGGAGGTGTGACAGCTCTGGTGACTCTGATGAGGATCGAACCCAGAATCGTTGGTTCAGGGTTCAAGAATTCAAACTTATAATAAATATTATATTTGGCTTTATTTATTATCTAATTTTATTTACGTGGTTGGGCCTAATATGCTAAGTGTTGCTTTTTACCGCTTTTGATATTATCTGAATTGTATATAAACTGCTACGAAATCCTTCTCTTCTCATCTTCAAGGATGTGCACGCTGGCGTGACTCCTTTTCTGTTAGTGTCATACCTTAAATTAGGAAGAGGCTAAGATAAGTTACAAAGCCGGATTGCCTTTGGTTCCCGGTACATAGCCCCCATCGGCTCGAGTTCTCCGCTCGGGTGCACAAGTCTAGAACAACATACCCATGTTTTGAACTTAGAATCACACAGCCTCATGCCAGATCCCTAGTTGGAACGTTTGTTTGCATCATGTGCATTTGACCTTGGGGACTCAACACAGGGGTTTGGTCTGTCTAGGACATGTGTACCCAAAAATAAAAGACCATTCTGATTCATCTTAATGTGCTACATGTTGTCATCTTCATAGGTGAAAGTGTTATTTGGCGGAGCAATGATAGTTGAAGGCAAATAAAAAAAAATAAACAAAAAATAAAAAAAGATGGTCAAGTGTGAAAATAAAGCAAGTAGGGCCCAGTTATTTTTTCTGTCACATTTTTGTTAAGAAAAAGATTTAAAGAATGAAAAATTCAAAAAAGATTTTGCACTTTTTCATTATTTTTTAAAAATCAAAATAAAAGGGAAAAAGAAAATCCAAAAATATTTTTCATGTTTAATCATTTTCAAGGAAAAGACAAAAAAAATATTTTCTCTAAATTAGTTATTTTTTTAAAATCTCGCCCGTATCCAATCTGCCCGAACTACGCATACCTGATTCTCGTCTTTCGTGGCATGATACGTATGCAACCGACATAGGGTCCGATCTTCCTACTGATTTTAGGTTCTTGTCTTCGCGGGGTCTTAGCCAAATCTTGCATTTTTGGTCACTTTTAGCCACATAGGTTAATTTTAGAAAAATAGTCACAGTCATGTCTTGAATGTGTCAAACGGGAAGGGTTATTGTCTCACATAGAACTCAAGGTTTTTAACTTTATTTGGTCTTAATTTTCTCATACAGGTGTGGATTTACTTACTGGAGTTTGGGCATGACAGAATCCAAGGACCATCTAGTCAGGATCACTCATTCAGGAGTGGATTAAAAGAAGATTTTCTTTTCTTTTTATGTTTTGAGTCTGTTTTTCTTTTTATGTCGTCTTTTACCTTATGGTTTTGTATAGTAATGTCGAGTTTTATTATTATTATTATTATTATTATTATTATTATTATTATTATTATTATTATTATTATATTTTCTATTTCTGCATATGAAAAAGTGTGTTATAAATCAAAAATTCAAAAAACAGAGATGTTGCATTTTATATTTCCGTTAGAAGTTTTCTTTAGAATCCTAAACCTAGGAATAAAAAAAATCATTTGGGGTGGTTTTCCTTTATTGAATTAATATCTAGAAATAGAAAAATTGCTTTTATATGTCCTTTAGTATATTAAGACTAAAAATTCAAAAAAAAAAAGAATTTTGTTTTAGTTCCACTTTAGAAGTTTTCGTTATGATATTAATTTCAAAAATACAAAAAAAAAAGATTTTCTTTTTGAGGTTCTTCTTTGGGAAATATATAAAAAGCAAAAAAAATATTCTTTTATTGGTACTATAATTTTAGGACATTGTACATGGAAGAAGAAAAAATATACTTTATCTTTTACTTTATCTTGTTCATTTCTCGTTTCGAAATCTTCCTTCAGGGATATTAAATGAAAATTCAAAATATTTTTCTTTGGTTTATTGTTTATATTTCATTCCTAAAAAAACAAGAAAGTGTAGAAAATTCAATAAAAGAGGATTTTCTTCTTTTATTTATTTTTTCTCATCGGGGTAATCATTAAGGTAAAAAAGAAAAAGAAAAAAAAGAGAACGTTAGTTTGTTTACTTTATTCCCGTTCTTTCAGAACTACGCAAAGATCTAATTCATGCGGCGTCATGATACGTAGGCAACCTACATAGGTTTCGATTGAATGATTTAAAAAAAATCGAAACACAAAAAAGGAAAAAAAGGGAAAAAGAAAAAAAAAGAGGTGAAATTATGGCATGTGAGAAATGAGAGGAAAGAAAAAATGATAATTGGAAGAAAGAAAGAGGAAGGAAAATGAGCAAGCCAACAAGTTCTATCGAAGAAAGAAGAGAAGATTGAAATGAACAAAATTGGGATGATGCCAAGTGACCTTATGACCCTCGAAGTTATTCTAGAATCGTTAATTGTTGCTAGGTGCATTGCATGTAATGTGATATTTTTAGTTGTTAAATGCCCTAATGCTAACAAGATGACCCCATTTTTTTCCTTTTGATATCTTCATTGAGCAGAAGGGTGGTTGGTTTGTGGTTCTTAAGTAACTCATCCAAACAACACAAGGTCAAAGAACAAGGTAGCCATGGCTAGCAAAGAGTTGGATAGAAGGGTTATTGATCCACCTAATCGAATTGTTGAATCAGAATCTGAGTTGAAAGAAGAGGTCTTGAGGTTGAAAGGACAGATGGCCGGAATATACCATGTGTGGATTAGTGGGCACCCTCCACCATCAGTTCTAACTAACTACACTGAAAGCCTTGTCACTATTCTGCCACTATCGCTAGTCCAGGATATCTCCCCATAACCTTTTCACACTTCACCCCCTTAGAACCAACTCATAGCCCGTTCCTTTGACCACTCATATTTTTGTACCTCATCCATCGGCTACCCTTCCTCGATCCTCTAACGAAACTGTGTTCAAAATCCCTGATACCCAACACTACGCTCCATAACCAATTTTCAAGGTCTCGGGTCCATACTCTTACGCTCCTCATTTTGAGCCTCCAGGTGAGAATGGAAAGCCTGCTAAGACATTGGAGCAAGATGAGATATCCAGAAAGCTGAAGGGGTTTAAGCTGCCAAAGTTCAATTTGTATGAGGGGAGTGGATATCCAGTAGCCCATCTGAGGGGTTATTGCAGTGAAATGACAAGTGTTGGCAGAGAGATGAGTTGCTGATGGTGTATTTTAATGAGAGCCTGAAGTCAAGATTTTGTGCGAAACTTTTAGTGTAATATAGACATTGTCCTCGACTGCTCCTCCCTATCTTAGATGGAAAAGAAACCCAAAGAAAGTTGTAGGGAATTTTGGATCAGATGGAACGAACAAGTTGCTAGGGACAATCCTCCCATTGATAGAAAATATGTTGTTGAGCCCTGCCAACGACACGATCCAGTGGGCATTCTTGCTAAACGCTTTCAGCCTCAATACTGACCCCATGAACCTCGCCGAGCTCCATATAATCCACCCCAGTATTATCCTCCGAACAAAGTCTGATCATTTGTACAACCACAGGGTCTATCCTCATAGCGAGCATCAACACCGCATAATGCACTTTTGCCTTCACAACATTTTCGAGCATCCAACAATCCTAGAAAATAGGGGCATGGAGGGAAACAAAGGCAAACATATAATTTCAGGCCCATTGGAGAATCCTACACAAACTTGTTTGAAAAGTTAATACATTCTGGTCTGATTGAGACGCTCCTCGGCTATACGCCAGACCCATATGCAAAAGGATTTGATCCTACTGTACGATGCATGTGCCACTCTAATGTACAATGGCATATCATTGAAGATTTTCGTGCTTTGAAAAGGGAATAAAAAGAATGATTCAAGAAGGAATAATTATGGTCCAAGACAGTAATACCCCAAATGTCACATATAATCCTTTACAGGTACATGACAATGCACAGGTTGTTGGGATGGTTTGCAATAACGAAGGGTTGGTCAAAGGAGCCAATGAGCCACTTGGTGAAGTTAATGATATTGAAATTGGTAATGGTCTTGGTAATATTGATGTGGAACTCAGTGGCTAAGATGCCGAGCTTGGTAATTGGAAATACGCTCCTTTCTTGGCTATCTAGGGAGGAGTCTTGGTGGTTTATTCTGTTGTCATTTTTGTTGTTTGGGTTATTTCAGGGTTGTAATCGGGATATTGTCTTATTACTCAAACCCTTCTATCCTTTAATTTTTCATAGTTCCTTTAGTCGTAGTAACTCATTTAATGTTATCTAAGTTTGTTCCAGGGTTGTACCCTAGTTTATTTTTCTTGTTTTGTTGTTCAAACCCTTTCACCGTTTGTCTAATGAAATTTTCTACTTTCTGTTATTTCTAGTCATTTTGTTTAGTTCCCTTTTCCATTCATAGTTCTTTTCTTGCTGATTCTAGTGATATGGAATGCATACATAATTCTAGGCCTCGTCTTAAAAGTTAGTTTAATCATGATGCAATAAAACCAGTTTGAAGATGATAGGGACATTTGAGGGAGATAGGGACAAATTTGGACATCTTGAGCTCATTTAAAGCTCGAATTATGTGAAACTAGGGCAGATAATTTGGAAAGTTAATAAGGTGACAAGAATTCGTTAAGGGAGAGTACATCCCGGACGTTTTGAAGCAAGCAACTTTGAGTTCAAGTGCATCCCAAGT
Organism: Nicotiana glauca; assembly: GCA_026770625.1. Classification (NCBI taxonomy): domain Eukaryota; kingdom Viridiplantae; phylum Streptophyta; class Magnoliopsida; order Solanales; family Solanaceae; genus Nicotiana; species Nicotiana glauca. Next base: position 52,219 of record MU681945.1, on the reverse strand, counting down.
TACAAGATAAAGTCAAGGAAGTTTTCTCCGAATTGATGGAGGATATCCATTGTGAATAGGGAATCACCTGACGAGGGTTATGTAATCGACAAGGAGTAAAAGAAAAATGGAAGGCATGCCAGTGATAACAATGCCGATGCCGCAAAAGAAATATTATACATGATCTTCAAATTTCATTTCAAGTTGCATGTATTGTGCTTGGCATTTTCAGGGATTGGGAGGCCCTCTTTCAGCTACCCAAACACTTATACCATTTGATACCCTTTTGAGCCTGTACTAATTTCTTTGACCTCCCCTCTTTTGGAATAAAGTTAGAGTCATGCGAAAAAAATGAAAAAAACAAAAGTTTATGTCCGCATAGGTTTATTTTAAAAGGTTCATCCCAAAAAGGAAAATTCAAAAAAATAAGAAAAAGAGAGAAAAATAAAAAAGAAAAAAAAAAGGAAAATGGTAACAACAAAGTATCTTTCTGAACTACGATTGACCTCATTCTTGTCAGCAAAAGATACGTAGGCAGCCTTACGGTTCGGTCAACCAAATAAAATATTTCAATCCCACGAAGTCAAGAGTGGGGTGGTCTTTCTTAGTAACTCCATCAAAAGAAAAGGAAAAAAAGAGATCAAATTCCTTTGTTTTAGAAATTGGGGCAAAGTTTTAAAAATGGATTCCAAAGGTTATAAATAAATTAACCCTGTTATCTTAGTTGTTTTGAGCCTTTATGATAACCTTGCTTTCTAACCCTGTCCAAAAGCCACATTACAGTACAAAAAAGACCTTCCTGATAATCTTTGAGAGTGCTAAGTTTAGACATGCCAAAAGCATATGATGTTTTTACCATGGTTAATGCCATGTCATATGCAGAATCAGAGGAAATAAGAAGAAAAGAACAAAATACGAGAGTCTTATTGGTGAAAACCTTCACAGGCACCATAAGACGATGGTGAGTCGAAAGAAAGAACAAAATGAGAGAGGCTTGATGGTGAAAATACTTCGGGCACCACAAGTTGAATAAGGATCGTGAATCAGATTGGATAATCGGATCATTGAAGTCCAGTTTCACGTTAGAGGTACAACAAGAGTTGACATCAGGCTTTCTTGATATATTAGGTCACTTGATCCGAAAGTGCATGTCATGGTCATTGGAGTTGATATCCACATCTCATAAGTTTCACTTTGTAGTTTTCTTCTTAGGAATTATCTCTTTCTATTGTCCTTTACTCTATTCCTTCTGTCTTGTTTACTTCCTCTCCCTGAGTCTATTTGGTCAGAACAAGTGAGAAATGACTTCAAAATTTTCCAACAGCTTTACAATTGCAATAAACCGGATCTAGCTAGCATATCAAAGTGGCATAAGTCAGGAAAGAACAACATGCGCATTGAGTTGGTAACAATCAACGTGCTTTGGGACCCATGTGAAATACAAAGGTTTGGTAAATGTTGATTCATGAGCAAAATGCAACAGATAGAAGATGTTGGCTTTGAACGGATTAGAGGTATTTTCCGTGATAAGGGAGATAGAGAAAGTGTTCAGTCAATAAACAGGCAAGGTCTTTTGAGTTAAAATTAAAGTTATCATGGGAAGTGAAGGAGAAATCAAGGCCACAAACCAGCCACCATGTTTAAACTAACAAGTTTTCTTTGTTTGAAACAAGAAGGATGACTATGTCCAAATCAAAGCTGTGAAGCTTTAATTTTTTGAAATGTCGTGCCAAAATTTTGTCAGCACAAAGGCGATTTGAGAAGGGGAAACAAAATTAGTTTGATCTGCAGGAACACTCTATGAGGAATGCATGGTTCAGGGGGCAAGGAATTTTCTTCATTCTACATAGATCCTCTAGGAAGAAAGCATGGCTCAGGTAAGTTCATTCTCGGCTTCTTAGGACCCTCATGGATAACGGGACTTAATTTAAAATTCTCAGGACCTGCCTGTATAATGGGGTTTAATTTGAAGTTCTCAAGGTGATCCTGGACAATGGAACTTAGTTAAAATCAAAACATTCATAAGTAACAAGATCTAGCATAAGCTCTACTTTGAGGAAAAATAAGTTGATTTTGAAGTTTTCATTCTTAGGACGAGACTCAATAGGAAATCTTCAGCACCCTCCTGGATAATGGGATTTAGTTTTAGGACCTTCATAAATAACAAGATTTTTAGCAAAAGTCATAACTTTAGAAAATATAATCAAGCTTTCTTAAGATGATATTTAATTGGGAATTTTCAGGACCCTCGTAGATAATGAGATCTAGCTTTTAAATTCTTTGAAATTTTCTGATAACAAGCATTGGTCAACACTCACAGATGTTCCCAATGGGGCAGAAAATTTTCTTTGGTTTGTCTGTTTTGTTGAAATTGAGGGCCCATTTGAAGAACTAGGGAAGACATCACGAGTTTCAAGAAAGGAAACCAGTTCAGGTTCAAGCAATCAGGCACCCACCTAAAGAACAAGGGAAAACAACTCAACTTTCAAAGGAAAGCAATGTTCAAAAGGAAGACAGTTCGAAAGAAAAGCAGTTTCAAGAACAGGACGATTCAAGTTTTGGCAATCAAGCGCCCACCTGGACAACAAGGGAATACAGTTCAAGTTTTGGTAATCAGACACCCACCTAGAGAACAAGGGAAGACAATTCAAGTTTTGGCAATCAGGCGCCCACCTGGAGAAAAAGGGAAGACAGTTCGAGTGCGCCCACCTCGAGAACAAGGGAATACAGTTCGAGTTTTGGCAATCAGGTGCCCACCTGGAGAACAAGGGAATACAGTTCGAGTTTTGGCAATCAGGCGCCCACCTGGAGAACAAGGGAATACAGTCCATGTTTTGGTAATCAGGTGCCCACCTGGAGAAAAAGGGAATACAGTTCAAGTTTTGGCAATCAAGCGCCCACCTGGAGAACAAAGGAATACATTTCAAGTTTTGTCAATCAGGCGCCCACTTGGAGAACAAGGGAATACAGTTAATATTTTGGCAATCGGGCGCCCATCTAGAGAACAAGGAAATACAGTCCATGTTTTGGCAATCATGAGACCACCTAGAGAATAGGGGAATACAATTAGTGTTTTTGGAAATCAAGCGCCCACCTGGAGAACAAGGGAATACAGTTCACGTTTTGGCAATCAGGTGCCCACCCGGAGAAAAAGGAATAAAGTTTATGTTTTTGCAATCAGTCACCCACCTGGAGAAAAAGGGAATACAACTCAAGTTTTGTCAATCGGGCGCTTACCTGGAGAATAAGAGAATTCACTTTACAATGAAATTCATTCCAGAAACAAAAAGAAGCTCGCGGCAAGAATGCGAGTCACCAATTTGAGATGATCAACAATAGTTAGTCACAATCCAGAATAAAAAAAAAGAGAAAGGCATGAAGAGAATCCAAATGCAGAAATTGATGAACGATGTGAGATGCTCAAGACATGATTGAAGTAACAAGCATGGTGTGTCCAGTTTTTATCCGAAAAGCTAGAAAAGAATGAACTAGCACCTACAACTAGCAAGCGTCAAGGTTCAAATACAAAGTCTGCATGAAGAACCATTCAAGACTCGAGATCAAGCTTCAGAAGACTTATAGATAGGAATCTTGTAACTCATAGTTGACAGGTTTAGCTAGTCTTTTTTATTTTTTGATTTTTGATGTAATAACAGGACCGCGGACCGGAACCTCGACAGAACGGCACCTCGACCGGCACTCCACCTCAGTATACTCCATCATCTCAGTCACTTTTGAACTACACGTGGCCTGATTCCTTTATAGCCAAGGATATGTAGGCAGCTTAGATTCCAGGGCTCGGTCACATTGTCCATCCTCTTAGTTTGGTCTCCATAAATAAGGGTCGGGTTAAAAAACCTGTCTACTCGTTCTTCGTCTTAAAATACTTTGTATTTCCAGTCAAAGAGTGTTCGATTGAAGACATGTGATTTCCGTCCCTCCCCAAGATTTTTTATATTTTAGCATGTAAATACTTAGTTTAGGTCTAATATAGTTATTTCAACTAATTTTGACTCTTTTACTTTGTTTTATCACAAAAAAAAAAATAGTAAATGTTTTGTAGTCATTTTTTATTTTGAAAAACACCAACAAAAAATAAACCAGTTTCATTGTAGGTTTATTTTTAATAGTTTTTTTAATTAATTAGGAGCAGGTTTACATGTTTATAAATGCTTTATACTATTTTAAATAAGGAAAACTTAGGCCCTTAGTTAATGAAATCCAGATTTTTTAAGAAGCCCAATTGTTAGTTAATTCAAGTCAATTTTAGCTCAATTTTGGGCAAGAAGATGGCCCAGTTTCGGACTAGCCATTGAGCCCCAAACCCCCATTGTCCCAAAATTAACCCTTGGCCCAACACCCCTTCCCTTTAATTGAAACCTCGACATATACATGTAAAGGAAAATGAGCTGAAAATAAAGGATAGACCCTAGACCTACATATACCTAACGCTGAGG
>MU681945.1:0-46933 GCA_026770625.1 Nicotiana glauca | reverse complement strand
CCCCCCCGGGTCGTTTCTCTCTTCTTCTTCACAGCAAATCTGCCGCTATAACAGCAGAAAAAACACACACGCCCATGAGAAGATCTTGAGCTCATTTATTAAACAAAGGAAAGCCAACTGCTGCTCCTCCTCTCTCCACCAGCGGTGAACTCGCTGTTCCACCCAAACAACAACCACCATCGACCAAGGACCTCTCCCAGAACATCCTCTTCGACAAAACCCATCAGTGGCTCCTGCTTCATCTTAAATCAACAACACCGCTGGACATTCTTCTTCTGTCCATTTTTCATTCGGAAAACACACCTGAAAATAAACTACCAGCTACAACGACCACCGACGACTACCTTCAGTCCAAAATGAAAGCAGCAGCGGTGCGGAAACGTTTCTGCTTTCTCTTCACGTATCATAGATTTTGTCAGAAAACAAATGCAGAGAAATTAAAAGGAGCGAAGCCGAGGTCAATTTGCTTGAGTGCTGGTTCGAGTTTGTTTCCGGTCGCCGGTTCTGTTTGTTGTCACCGGCAAAATATCCTATCCAAAATTGTCTAGTTGCTAATTAACCTTGTATTTATAGCTCATTTCTTTTAATACAAAGGTTTCAAAAAGGTTTCAAAGCTATGATAAACATGGATACACACAAATAAAAAAATTGGAGTATTCTGATTGCATCTGCAAACACGGATCTAAAAATAAATGGGAAGAAACTCGCTGGTCACTATTTTTTTGAAAAAATGGCAGTGAAACAATAGTTCATTGTTCTCCAATATTGCGGCCATCTTTATTTTTGGATGAATTTTGATTAATGTGTTGATTTGAATTCGGGTTTTGGTTGACTTTGTAGTAATGATTTGTGATTTTGTTCGAGTTTCAGCTTTTCAGTGCTAATTCGAGTTTCATCCGCATTTTGTCACATTTTTGTTTAGTTCGAAACATTGAAACAATCAATCTTCTTGCTATATTGAGGTCAAATTCTTTCATCACCTACTCATTTTATTTAAGCTTCGTATTAATTATTTGTTTGGTGATATGATTCCGTTGTTTGTGTATTGTTCTCCATAATTTTGAGTTTGTTCGCTTGGTTATATGCTCGTATTTACTCGAATTGTTCATAGCTGAATGTGATTTTGTCACAGTTAGAAATTGGGTTAATATTCATCAACTGAATTGGGGGTGTGCATTTCATGCGACCCTGCCATAATTTTGGATAATAATAATGAGATAAACATGTTATAAATCTATGTGTGCATTTCATGTGACCCGATTCTAATTTCTAACAAGGTTAAATAGAACGTGTCGTGAACCGCAGGTGCATTTCGTGCAGCGTAGCTTACGATGTGTTTTAAATGATATTGAATTTTCCTAAAATTATTAAAAGGCGGTTAAAAGGTTTGAAAATGCATGTAGTTTTAAAACATGTGATTAATCAGATAAATAGGACAATAATAATAGTTGAGAAACCGTGCCAGAAATACGGAACTCGGAAATGCCTAACACCTTCTCCCAGGTTAACGGAATTCCTTAACCGAATTTTTGTGTTCGCAGACCGTAAATAGTCTCAACCTTCCTCAATTCTGGATTTTAATCAGTGACTTGGGATACCAATAAACTATCCCAAGTGGCGACTCTAATTTTTAAATAAATAATTCCATTTTGATTGTCACTTAAATTAGAAAAGACTCACTTATACCCTTCTGGTGTAGGATAAAGAATGTGTAATATCGATTATCAGTGCATCTCGAATGCGTAAAGGGAATCACATTCATGTATGGTAAATGGAGCAGCTGGGACCCCAAGGATTTTTTTCTACGTATTCGTGTGTTGAAGAACACATTCGCGAAGCAATATCTAGTGGAAACTATGCGTTCACGGTGGGTGAGTTGCGCTCGTGAAAGAGATATTTTTGGTCAGTGATTTTTGTTCAACGCGAATGAGAGGTGTTTGACCGCGTTCGCGAAGAAGAAAGTACCTGGGAAGAATATAACATTTCAAAATCGAGGATTTGACCATTTTTATCAAAACTTGAGTTTGGGAGCACAGATTCAGACGAGATTTTGAGGAATTTTTAGAGGCATCGATTGGGTAAGATTCTACACTTTATTTTGGTTATATCCCACTGATTTATCATTATATCCACCTTTTAATTTCGGATTTGTGTTGAAAATTTGGGAAAATGGGAAGAAGTTCATCAACTAAGAATTTGGGTTTTGATTGAGATTTTGATATCATATTTGGATAATTTTGGTATGAATGAACTCGTGAGTGAATGGATGTTCATATTTAAGTGAATTTTACCTGATTTCGAGACGTGGAATCATGTTAACTTTTTTGGGGAATTTTCTAATTTCATGCTTAAGCCTTGATTTGATTAGTTAGACTAGTTTCTTATAGTTATATTTATTATATGTAATTGCCTTTGGCTGGATTTGGACCATTCAAAGTCAGATATTCATGGAAAAGGCATTATTACCGATTGATTGAGCTTGGTTCGAGTTAAGTGGCTTGTCTACCCTTGTGTGGGAAAACTCCCCTTAGGATTTGGTGCAATTATGATATGTGAGCGTCGTGTACGTGAAGTGAAGAGTGTGTACATGCGCTATTTGTTTTAAAACTCCATTTTTTCATTGAGTAATAATCTGTTTCACTTTAATTGAGTGATACTAGTATGTGTATTTATCATGTTTAGCATAGAATAGTATGTATACGTGTCTTAAATTCTTATATGAACTCTCTGCAACATGCTTAGTGAATTTTCTGCTTTTTGCTTGACTTGTACTTAGTTAAATTCTTAAAAAGTAGGATTTCTTGCTGTAGTTTTTTTCTTCCATTTTTTGAGCTGTATATTTACGTTGGGACTACAAAATGGTATTTTGGAAGACCCCCTCTGCATATTTATTTTGAGCTATTGAACGGTATCCCGGGAGATTCACCTGCATATTTACTTTGGGACTACGGGATGATATTGCAGGAGATCCCCCTACTGGGAGATCCCCCTGCACATTTACTTTTGGGACTACAAGATGGTATCTAGGGAGATCCCCTGTTTGTATTCATGTGTACTGTAATTTTATCCTTCAGTGATTTCTTTCTGGTTAGATTTTTAGATTTCAGTCCTTTATTTTACTGTGATAATTCTGTTCCATATTATTTTATATATATACCAATAGGGCACTTAACTGACCTCGTCACTACTCGACCGAGGTTAGGCTTGGCACTTACTACGTATCTTGTGGTGTACTCATGCTACTCTTCTGCATATGTTTTCGTGTACAGATCCAGGTACCTCTTACCAGTCTCACTTTTAGTTGCATTGTTGCTGCTGCTCCAAAGACTTCTAGGTACATCTGCCTGCATCCACAGACCTCGGAGTCCCCCTCTATCTCTTGTGTTGTACTTTCTTGCTTCCTCTAGATACGTATGTCTAGAACATTTACACAAATCTTAGAATATTGTGACTTACGGTGTTTAGGGTCTTGGAAGGATTTCGTGTATATTTGAGAGTTGATTATTGTATATGGCAAGCAGTACCTCTATCATTTATTTAAATTATTTGTTGCTGTTAGTTATTAAGGTTTTTGTTCGTTGTTGATTTATTTTTGCACATGTTAGGCTTACCTAGTCATAGACACTAGGTGCTGTCATTAAATTTGAGGGGGGATTTGGGTTGTGACAAGATGGTATCCGAGCTCTAGGTTAATAGGTGTCATGAGTCATAATTAGGTTTAGTAGAGTCTTGCGGATTGCTATGGAGTTGTATGTATTTATCTTCGGGAGGCTATGGAATAGTTAGAAACAATTTCACTTCTTTTCATTCCTTGTTGTGTGAAACTTGTTGACTTCTAAATTCTAAACTTTTGTCTTATATTCTCTCATGATGATGCAGACACATCCAACGATCAGATGATCAGGCACCCACACCCCTTGCTACAGCCGCTAGAGGCCAAGGTCGGAGTAGAGGCAAAGGACATCTGCGTGGTGCAGCCATAGTACCCGAGGTACCTATTGTACCTATTGTTGCACCAGCCCTCCAGGAGACTTTAGCCCGGTTTTTGAGCATGTTCAGCACCTTAGCCTAGGGTGGATTGATCCCACTTGCCCTTGCCACATCTCAGGCCGAGGGAGGAGCACAGACTCCCGCCGTCCGTACCCAGAGCAGCAGGTTCTTGTCGATTAAGTTCCAAGATTATATCGATGGAGCCAGTAGTCCAGTTTAGCCCGAGGGTAGGACAACAGTTTCTGAGGAAGAGCATTGTAGGCTCTAGAGGTATAAGAAGTACCACCCTCTTACCTTCAGCTATTTGGCGATAGAGGATGCTCAGAGTTTTCTTGAGAAGTTCCACCGTATTATCCACACTATGGGTATAGCGGAGTCAAGTGGGGTTTCTTTCATTGCGTTTTGGCTTAGAGGAGAAACCTATCAATAGTGTCATGCTTATGAGTTGGACGGTCCGATTGAGGAAGCTTCACTTAGATCGACTCAGTTCTCGGACATGTTTTTGAGGGACTATGTTCCCTAGAGCCTATGAGATGCATGGCGCACCGAATTTGAGCAGTTGCGCCAGTGTGCTATGACTGTGTGTGAGTATGTAACTCGTTTTAGTGATTTGGCTAGACATACATCGGCCTTGGTTTCTACAGTTTGAGAGAGGTTTCATCGGTTTATCAAGGGGCTTCATCGCAACATCAAAAATAGCATGGCCAGGGAGTTAGAGATGAATATTTCGTATCAACAGGTTGTGAGTATTGCTAGGAGAGAGGAGGGCATGCTTGCTCGGTAGAGGGAGGAAAGAGAGGTCAAAAGGTCTCGAGAGACTGGTCCGTATTCTGGTGCTTGTGCCCCAACTATAGTTTGACATGGTAGGGGATATGTGACGCACCCCGTTCATTCATATTTTCTAGCCGCCAGTGGTATTTTGGCTACTCCTAGGCCCTAGGAGCCTTATTATTCACTGCTAGTATGTAGTGTGCCTCCTGCACTGGGTGTTTCCAGTGGTCAGTCTAGCAGACTTGGCCCGAGCCAGCCAAAGCATCCATACCCTTCCAGAGCATTTTTTGAGTGTGGCGACACTCGCCATATGGCTTGACATAGGAGGGGTGTACCTTAACAAACTTCATAGGCATCGCGTGCTCTACTTGGTCCTCAGGCTATTGTTACAGCACCAGCTATCACTCCACATGCTTAGCCAGCTTGAGGTGGAGGTCGGGAGGTAGAGGTCACCCTAGAGGGGGAGGCCAGGTTAGATACTATGCTCTTCCTGCTCGTACAGAGGCAGTTGCTTCCAGCTCTATCATTACAGGTATTTCTAGTATGTCATAGAGATGCATCAGTTCTATTCAATCCAGGCTCCATTTATTCCTATATGTCATCTTTTTTTGACCCGTATTTGGGTGTACCTCGTGATTCCTTGAGTTCTCCTATTTATGTGTCTACACCTGTGGGAGACTTTATTATTGTTGATCATATGTATCGATCGTGTTTGGTTGTTATTAGTGGTTTTAAGACCAGAGCCAATTTATTATTTCTCAGTATAGTAGATTTTGATATCATCTTGGGCATGGACTGGTTGTCGCCCCATTTAGCTATTCTTTGTTGTCATGCCAAGATCGTTATGCTGGATATGCTAGGATTTCCGTGGTTCGAGTGGAGGGGTACCTTAGATTACACTCCTAGTAGGGTTATTTTATTTCTTAAATCTCAACGAATGGTTGATAAGGGATGTTACATCTATCTAGCTCATGTGAGAGATGTCAGTATCGATACCACTATAGTTGAGTCAGTCCCAGTAGTGAGGGATTTCCCTAATGTGTTTCCAGCTGATCTTTTGGGCATGTCGCCTGATAGAGATATGGAATTCGACATTAATATGTTACCGCACAATCAGCCCATCTCTACTCCTCCATATCATATGGCTACTTCTAAGTTGAATGAGTTAAAGGAACAATTATAGGAATTACTTGATAAGGGCTTCATTCGGCCCAGTGTGTCACCTTAGGGTTCTCTGGTCTTGTTTGTGAAGAAATAGGATGGTTCCATGCGTATGTGCATTGATTACGCCAGTTAAACAAAATTATGCTGAAGAAAATGTATTTTTTGCCTCGTATTGATGACTTATTTAATTAGTTACAAGGTGACAGAGTGTTTTCCAAGATTGACTTATGTTCAAGCTATTATGAGTAGAAGATTCGGGAGCCAGATATTCCAAAGACCGCTTTTATGACTCGGTATGGTCATTACAAGTTCCTTGTAATGTCATTTAGGCTGATCAATGCTCTAACAAAATTTATGCATTTGATGCACAATGTATTTCAGCCCTATTTTAACTCTTTCATCATTGTGTTTATTGACGACATTCTGGTATACTCCCAGAGTCGGGAGGATCATGAGCAACACTTGAGGACTGTGCTTCAGACCTTGAGAGAGAAGAAATTATATGTAATGTTCTCAAAATGTGTTCTAGTTAGATTCTATGGTGTTTTTAGGTCACGTAGGGTCAAGTGACAAGGTGGATCTAAATAAGTTGGAAGTTGTACAGAGTTGGCCTAGACCATCCTCAGCTGTGGAGATCCGAAGTTTTATTGGTTTGGTGTGGTATTACTGTCATTTTGTTCAGGGATTTTCATCTATTGCAGCACCTATGACCAGGATGACCCAACAGGGTGCTCTGTTTAGGTTGGTAGAGGAGTGTGAGGAGAGCTTTCAAAAGCTCAAGACATGTTTGATTGCAACCCCAGTATTGGTACTGCCTACAAGTTCAAGGTCTTATATTATTTATTGTGATGTGTCATGGATTGTTCTCGATGCGGTGTCCATGCAGGATTGTAGGGTGATTGCCTACACGTCAAAAATATGTAAAAGTACATAAAAAGAACTATCCTTTCCACGACATTGAGTTAGTAGGTATTTATGCCTCGAAGATTTGGAGTCACTATTTGTACGGTGTCCCTTGTGAGATCTACACTAATCACCAGATTTTGAAACATCTGGTCAAGTAGAAGGATCTTAAATTGTATCACCGGAGGTTGTTAGAGCTACTTAAGGATTGTGATATCACTATTCTATACCATCCTGGGAGTTTAGTGAGCTTAGCATATTTACTAGCAGTAGAGAGGCCAATGGCATTGGATGTTCAAGCCTTGGCCAACAAGTTTTTTAGATTTGATATTTCTGATTTGAGTCGAGTTTTGGCTTATGTGGTCTCCCAGTCTTCTCTTTATGATCGTATTAAGGAGCGTCACTATGATGACCCCCATATGCTTGTCCTTTAGGATATGGTTCAGCAGGATGATTATAAGGAGGTCACTATTGTAGATGATGGGGCACTAAGGATGCACTGCAGGCTATGTGTACCTAATGTAGATGGATTACGCAAGTTGATTCTCCAGGAGGCTCGCAGTTTGCGGTAATCCATTCATCCGGGTGCCACGAAGATATATCAGGACTTGAGACAACATTATTAGAGGAGGAAAGTGAAGAAGGAAATAATGGAATATGTTGCCCGGTGTCGAAATTCAACTCAGAACATGCGTACAAGTCAATATTCATTTAGTGACGCTACTTATGGCCTAAAACCGTCGAACAATGCACTAGGGATGAAAACAACCGGTTGAGAAACATACCCATCATATTGAGTGCTTCAATGCAATTGAAAAAGACTGATAGTGGAGCAACAAGAAAAAAATCATACTGCTATGAACATGATATGAACCTGACAAAGGTCTCGGCTAAAACCTTCAAGGGATTACTAAACTTCTACAACCGCAGTGTCATGGCCCAACTTTTGGGCTAGGTTATGAATATACTTGTCAAGAATACCAGGATTGGCCGCCACCATGGCGTGGTTCTTATTATATGCTGGAACAACCAGTACCACCTCTACACCATATATTTCATCAAGTTGACATGATGTAGGGATATGAGGAAGATGAAGTCTTAGCTTGCTTGAGGAAGTTGTTTCTAGATAAAGAAGATATGGACTGTAGTGCAATAGTCGAGGAGGAGGAGGGGTAAGACCTTACCATTCAAACCATTGAGAAATGAGCTATTCTTAACAACTAGGCTGCTGCACCATCCTGGGACAGTCGAGTTCCTGGGTAGCCTTGCAAATTTGCATCAATTATTTTTTAAAAAAAATAGTTTTGAGCATTTGAGACATTTTCAGTATTTTGTTTTGAAATCATTTCTCGAATCATGAAGCCGCATTTGTTGACGTTTTATGATCTTATTAGTGCATTACTATTTTTCGTATTTATTATTATTCTTTACATTTTTCTTTACAGCATTATTTTCACATATCTCGATGAACCTACGACTGTGACATATAATGAGACAATGCATTATAATGATAGTTATTCGGAGGATCTGCAAGATGATATAATACCCGAGGAAATTGTCAGATAAGTGGAAAACATTGAAAACAAACCAAAGTCTAATTTGGACAAAACTGAGTCAGCTAACTTAGGGGATTCCGAAATGATCAAGGAAACATGCATAAGCATCCACGTATCACCATCAGAGAAGGAAGAGTACATCAGATTCATAAAAGAATACGAAGATATCATTGCAAGGTCCTAAGATGATATGACTATTTTGAGCACATCCATGGTATCTCACAAGCTACCCACTAATCCCCCCACTGGTAAAATAGAAGCTCGGAAAGTTCAAGCCGGATATGAGTTTGAAGATAAAAGAGGAAGTCACTAAGCAAATCAAAGCAAAGGTTCTTAGAGTGGTTGAATACCCGACTTGGTTGGCCAACATTGTGCAGTTCTTAAGAAAGATGGAAAGTCAGAGTATGTGTCGATTACCGAGATCTAAATAGGGCGAGTCCCAGAGATTATTTCCCATTGCCCAATATACACATACTAATCAACAATTGTGCCAAGCATGAACAACAATCCGTTGTGGATTGCTTAACAAGATATCATCAGATCTGGATGGATGAATAGGATGCCAAAATCATAGCCTTTATCACAGCGTGGGTAATATACTGCTACAAAATGATGCCATTTGGTTTGAAGAATGCTGGAGCCAAGACAACCGTTTCCCATGACATGATACACAAGGAAATAGAGGCGTATGGGGATGATGTTATTATCAAATACAAAAAAGAGTACAGCGCACATATTAGACTTGAAGAAATTCTTTGATCGGCTTCGAAGGTACAATCTAAAACTGAATCCTGCAAAGTGTGCCTTTGGAGTCGCTGCTGGAAAATTGTTAGGATTCATCGTTAGTATCTGAGGGATTGAATTAGACAAATCAAAAGTCAAAGCTATCCAGGATTTGTCACCTCCGTAGAGTAAGAATGATGTGATGAGCTTCTTAGGGCATCTCAATTTCCTCAGCCATTTCATAGCACAATCAACCGTGATATGTGAGTTGATCTTCAGGATACTGAGCAAAGATGCTGCAACAAGCTGGACCGAAGAATGCCAGGAAGCCTTCGGCAAAATCAAGGAGTATTTATCTAAATCACCTGTTCTGGTCCCACCAGAACCCGAAAAACCTCTGCTCCTTTATTTGTCCGTATTGGACGAGGCTTTTGGTTATGTTTTGGGACAACATGATGAGACTGGAAGAAAGGAGCAAGAAATATATTATCTGAGCAAGAAATTCACACCATACAAAGCCATGTACTCTTTGCTAGAACGCACTTGTTGTGCTTTGACATGGATAGCTCAAAAGTTGAGGCATTATTTCTGTGCATACACTACATATCTCATATCAAAGATGGATCCAATGAAATACACCTTTTAGGAACCCATGCATATGGAAAAGTTATCAAAGTGACAAATATTGCTGAGTGAGTTTGACATTGTCTATGTAACTCAGAAAGCAGTCAAAGAGGAAGTATTGGCAGATCATCTGGCAGAGAATCTCTTAGACGGAGAATACTGACAATTAAAAAGATATTTTCCCGATGAGTAGGTGTCATTTATGGGAGAAAAAATCACCGAGGCATATGATAGAAGCAGAATGTTCTTCGACGGAGCTGCAAACTTCAAACAAATGGGTATTAGAGCTGTCATGGCATGAGAAATCGGCCAACATTATCCGGTATCCACAAAACTCAAGTTTCTATGCACTGACAATATGGAGGAGTATGTGGCCTGCATCTTGGGACTCCGATTGACCATTGACATGAATGTTCAAGAGCTGCTGGTAATTGGAGATTCAGATATTTTTGTGCACCAGGTTCAAGGGGAATGGGCCACAAAGAACACCAAAAAATGCATACACATTGTTTGAAAACTTTGTCTCTATAACAACCAGATGTTACCAATGGGGACCCAAGAAGAACCTCAAATAGGAGTAACGACAAAACAAGGAGTCAAGAGCACGAATTGAACTTCCCCACAAAACTCACAATTTTCCTTCGAATGTAGGCACAATGAACACAACAAGAATAATCGCAAGTATTTACGCATAGTAAATCACTCTAAAAGTCACCGAACGAAGCTAAGAATACTCTACCATTTTCATAGCTATTCTTCGCTTTCCTTTCATGAGACTAAGCATTGTCTCTATTTTCAGCACGGGGCTAAGCATAATCTCCATAATTGCATTAGGCTAAGAACTTCCTTCTTTTGCATAAGACTAAGCATTGTCACCATTTCCTGCATGAGGCTAGGCATTGCCTCCGTAATTGCATAAGTATAAGCGTTACCTTTCTTTCCATGAGGCTAAGCATTGCCCCGTAAATGCATAAGGCTAAGCATTGCCTTTCTTTACATGAGACTAAGCATTGTCTCTATTTTCTACATGAGGCTAAGCATTGCCTCCTTAATTGCATAAGGCTTGCATTGCCTTTCTTTGCATGAGAATAAGCATTGTCTCCATTTCACGTATGAGGCTAATAATTTCCTCTTTAATTGCATAAGTCTAAGCATTGCCTTTATTTGTATGAGACTAAGCATTGCCTCCATTTCATGAATTAGGCTAAGTATTTCCTCCGTAACTGCATAAGTCTAAACATTGCCTTTTCTTTGCATGGGACTAAGCATTGTCTCCCATTCTATGCATAAGAATAAATACTATCTCCACTACACTACATAAGACTAAACACTGCCCTCATCTCATACAAGACTAAGCCTTGTCTTGTCTTGTCCTCGCATATGACCAAGCATCATATCTTTGCATTTCATAGGATGAAATAATGCCAGTTTGTCTTAGGCATCATACTCCGAAGGCATCAACCTCATTGTCGGGAGACACCATTTCATAGCGTGAGGATCTAGAATTGCACATCATTATTCGAAGGCATCGTAGTCCAGAGGCACCATCCTCATGACCCGAGGACACCATTTCATGGACTGTGAATCCCTTATCATACACTTCATGGCCCAGGACATTATGGTCTAAGGATATCATCCCCATCGTCCAAACAAAACATTCACCGTCCAAATGGAATTTGCATCCTGTTTAAATTTTTTACAATAATCGATATATATATTCGCATGCACCGTGTTTTAAGTTTTGCAGGTAATTCTGGAGGTAACCATTCTACAAACGAGAGCAGTCTTTGCTCAAGTTTCTGTTCACAATGTTCATATCCTTTGTCTACTTCAAACGTAACTGACGATCCATAATTGATTACTTATCTACGATCGTCCAAATATTCGTCGCATACACCCGTAATGTTTCAAATTCGCATTCATGACTCCACCCAAATTCACCTGTCATTAGCAATAATGTACTACCCAAAAGGACCTTTTCGAAACATACGTCCATTCTTACAACAACTCCATTGGTTTCATTTGCCATTGGATCCAGAACTACATACGGACCGATTCCCACAACACTAGGCATATGTAGGCATCTCAGGAACCAGTGTTCGGCCCCACGTTTTAAATCACATTATTCCCCATTCAACTCGGCCAAAATTGGTCATTATTATATTTACCCGACAACTCTTTCATCATTCTCAGGTAAAGAAGGGTAGGAAATGATACCCAATTTTGCCCTCACAATTTTCCAAATAGTATATATATATTTTAAAATGTTGTTTTGAATTATCATTTAATTTATAAGAATTATAAATGTATTTTCCATAATTTCAGGAATTTTTAGAGCTTTAAACTAAATTTTCGTGCATTTTAATTGCTTAAATATTTACTAATAACCCATTTAAATTATTTTATAATTACATAATCATCCAAATTTATTTTATTGCATCCATATATGTGTTTCATAATATTTTACTTCATGTCAAATAATTATGTTTGTATTTCTTAAGCTATCTACATAATTTTGCAACAATAGCCTATATTATATGTATAATTATATTTATTGCATTATTTGGCGAATGGCATTTCCTTATTTTTATAATGTCAAGATATGTTTTATAAATCATTTAACTAAATAAATGATTTGTTTATTATTTATTAATCTTTTTTAAAAATTATTTTTTAAACAATTTCACATTATTTAATCTATTGCCAATTCAAGGCTAATTTAGGGCTAAAATCAACAGCCCATTCCACCCCAAATCATAGCTCATTCCTCCCCAACCCAAAATCAAACTATCGGTTCTCCTAACACTCCCCATCGCCCTTCGATCTTGGCCGTTGATCTCAGATGATCAACGGCCCATGATAGAACCCTACACCCTTATAATTACCCAACACCGATCCCTAATCCATATTCTCTTTAACGGCTAACTTTGTATTCTCTCAACTCTCTCTCCCCCCCCCCCCCTGAAAAAACCCTAGCAGTTTCCTTTCCAATCCATCTCCTAATCTCGTTGATAATGGGATTCCACCATTATTTGCTTACTATATCCGTGTTGCTTCACTACTCGTCACGCATTTATGGCATTACATAGGTACTTACCCAATTCTTGCAAGTATCCTTCCTATATCGGACTAGAATCGACCTCAACCTTGGATATTTGGATACTATTTTGTCTATATATATGAATAGGTGCTTGATTCTTCATGCTAATTGACTGATTTTTAGTATCGAACCCTATTTAGGGTTTGGAGTTTGATTTCTCTCCTTTTCAGCGACCACACTGATTGCATGTGATAATCTTTACTTTCTTGTGTTTTACTGATGGATTTCCATGTTTGTTCGTTTGAATCTGATACTAAATAATCCCCTCCCCAATTTCCCCTCTAACACCTAATTATCACTACTGTAAGCGGTAAAAATCACAAGACTTAATTTTTGTTGTCAAGACAATTTTGGAAGCCTTCCTCGAGACCCCGAGGATGGAAGGCCACAATCGAGTTCTCGGCCTCAGGGCTCATGGAGGTCCGAATAAAAGGAAGCAGGGCCCAAGGTCAAGGTGAGAGGAGATGTCTCTGAAGCATATGGCTACACCTGAGAGGGCTGGTTTATCTGTAACCTACTGAGATGGTGTGCGATAGGCTATCCGATCTTTATACTCTTGTAAATAATATATGCATATTTTATCGAATCCCCTCGCCTATATAAAGGGACTCACCCTTCTTTGTAAGGGACTAATGTTGCGCCATTTCTCCAACAAGAAATAATATCTATTTCTCTCTCTCTCTCTTTCTTCTAAGTTATCAGTGTTCTTCGACCCGGAGGTAGGTCTAGAATTTTATTGTTCTTCGTTTGTTCTTCATCATTTAGCTCAAGATTGATGGAATAAATCCTTGCTTATATATACTTATTTGTTATCCCCTTCCCGAATACCCTCAATAGGACTACCTACGATAGGTCTGAGGTAGGCTCGAGGCCTGGCACCGAGGTGTTTAATGTCTTGGTCTAAGCCCAGAAATGTTCCCTTACTTGTTCGATCGTTATCTTGGCTAGCTTGATCTTTAATATTTTACTCCATGTTTAGCATTAATCACCCTTCAAAACTAGCTTGGAAATAGATCACATATTTTTAGAATCCCATTTATAAATTTAATTGTATTTACCATTTTTACGGTAAACAGTTTGGCACCCACCATGGGGCTAAAAATAATAGTGATTATTTTCTTGCTAGTTTCATCACTTAAACGCACAATATCTCTCACACTTTTTCTTGCCCAAGACCTTTTGATTTCAGGTTATTGGTCAGCTCGATAGGGGAAATCGAGGATGATAACCCCATAAATCACAAGGAAACCCATGTGGCCATCCTAACGACTGGTGCAATACCGCTGGACCCTAATAACGCATATAGATCGATCCAAGATGATATGGATTCGTGCGCTGCACGGTGGCGTAACGAAGTCTTGCACTCCAATGGCGGCATGCAATACACTAACCAATAGGAAATCCGAAAAATCCCAACCCCGGTAGAAAGGGAAGTTGATCTTCGTGTTATTTTAGAAATATTGCAGGAACAACATTTGGCCATCTCTCAGCTACCGAGCTGCCCAGAGACTCTCAGCATGGCAGCATTTGAAATATCTCCTCGCTCTGAGCTAGTGCCTGAGGTACCGAGCGCGATGAACCAACAACTTGTCCTGTAACAGTGAGGATATTGGAAGATATTATCGTGAAGATCGACTCACACTCGCGGAGACTCCTACAACAACCATCTCCCGGAGATAGGCTCCCAGGACCCATTTCGCAGAAGTCAGAAGCAACAAAATTCCCTGGGAGTAATAAGACTCCAAGTCCTCACAAGTACATCACCACTCACGCACGCGCATTCGGGAACGACGACCTCCAAAGTGGAGAACTCGGGCCCATCCCGGTGAGGAGTTTTGAAGAAATTCCCTCGGAAGAGACCATGACGCGGCATCATTGTTCGACATCTAATCTCGGGGACCCGCTCACCATACTAACACGATCCGTGGAATCACAATCCAATGCCATCTAAATAATGCCAAAAGGGCTCAATGCACCGAAGGCCGAGAGAAGAAGAAGAAATAAAATATCGCAAGAAGTCGCGCCGCGCTATTCGACAAGATAAATGAGACCACTCCCGGTCTCGAATAGTAGTGTGGAACGGGCCTCCACCCAAAACTCAAAAAAAGCATACCCGTCAGCCGGTCGAGGCTTGGTCATATACCAGCAACCAATACCGGACCCATGTCAGAGCTGCGGGTAACCCTCGAGAAACCCTCACTCGATCGGCATATCCTGGCAGATCCCTAACAGAGAAGCCGACACTGAACGACGGAGCCATCATCCACATGGCACAAACAGAAGAAATGATCCGAGGTACAGCGCATCTTGCAACAACAAGGCGGTAGCTCGAAGACCACACCTTCTAGGAACCCCCAATTGTACTGGATTCAACAAGATGCAACCGACAAGGAAACCTCGCCCGATAGAGATCGACTTCAACATTGTAGTTCCAAGCATATTGGTCACCATAAGTAAAGCCAGGAACTCCGGAAACATCGGATCTGTTCGGCCAAAACCCATCCAAGGAAAATTTGGCCCACCACGAGAGTCATAAAATGCTCGGAGTTACAAACCCAAGAGAGCAGCAACTACGCCATCCAACAAAGGCGACCACAAAGCATCACCAAGAAATCAAACCCAGATCCAGCTCCAAGGACATGGGGAAATCGATTAAGCAGCGAGCAGTGTAAGCTCCCGGCTCAGGGTGGAGTTCCACGTTGAGCCGGGGTATGAAGGTGAGCAGCGGTAGGTATTCTAAGCCCCCGTCTGAGCAGCGGTGCATAATTTGAATAACCATATAAGCAAAGGTGGAACCGACTCTCCTCCCATTGTTGTTTCACGCCAACGGTAGTAGAAGCGGTCAACGTATATGCTTATGTTCAATAAAGGTAGACCCGACAGAAGGCCTTAATATAGCCCGGCAGATCTCCCCTAAACAACCTTGAGAGAAAACTCCCATCATGCTAATCAAAGACAAAATAAGATGATGGGAAGAAAGAAGCAAAACGTATTAGCAGAAGTGTTAAGATGAAAATATGCAACACCACAAATCGCCCTCATTTATAGGGACGAAAAAACATGGTCATCGATGCTCTGAAAGATTGACCGATGGGTGTAATTACTATGCCCTTGAAAAAATGAATCAACAGCAGTATTTTTGCCTCAAGGAGCGTAAACGACAGGACGTTGAGCTGAGATCTATGAGATACGCTGACAGTTACGAAGGATTACGCCACGACTTGAATCACCATTATAGCATCGCCAAAGGAGCTCGAGGAGTTGAGGGTCGAAATTGTTTCCATCACTTCATCATGAGAAACGCGACGACTATCTGTATGCGGTAAAAATAAGAAGACTTGATTTTCGCTATCAAGACAATTTTGTATGCCTTCCTGGAGACCACAACGATGGAAGGCCACGATCCGGTTCTCGTCCTCAGGGCTCATGGAGGTCCGAATCAAAGGAAGCAGGGCCCGAGGTTAGGGTGAGAGGAGATGTCTCCGAAGCACATGGCTACACCTGATAGAACCAGTCTATTTGTAACCTACTGAGATGACGTGCGATAGGCCGTCCCATGTTTCTACTCTTATAAATAATATATGCATATTTTACCGAGTCCCCTCGCCTATATAAAGGGGAATCACCTTAATTTGTAGGTACTAATGTTGCGCCACTTCTCCAACAAGAAAAAATCTCTCTCTCTCTCTATCCCTCTCTCTCTCTCTCTCTTTCTTTCTTCTATGTTATCAGTGTTCTTCGACCCCGAGATCGCTCTAGCATTTTATTGCTTTTGATTTGTTCTTCATCATTTAGCTCAAGATTGACGGTATAAAGCCTTATTTATATATACTTATCTGTTATCCCCTTCACGAATACCCTCGATAGGCCCAAGGTAGGCTCGAGGCCTGTCCTCGAGGTATTTACTGGCTTGGTCTAAGCCCAAAAACGTCCCCTTACTGGTTCGATCGTTTTCTTGGATGGCTTGATCTTTAATGTTTACTCCATGTTTAGCAATACTCACCCTTCCAAACTAGCTCGGGAATATATTACGTATTTTTAGAATCACATTTATAAATTTAATTGTTGTTACCATTTTCACGGCAAACAACTACAATTGCCCTCGATATATTTTCCTCACTTTTCATCTTCTCTGAAACACTTGGGCCTTTGGCTGGCTGAAAGCCAATGCCATAATATTTTCTACCTTATCCGGTGCAAGCACTACTTGGGGCCCTTACGAGGCTTTTGTGAACTCTAAGGCATCGTAGATTTGGGACTCTTAATACTAGCATTCTAAAGTCCTTATTCTTTTGTCCATTTAATTTCAATATTGGTTAGTGTATTTATGTCTTGCAATGTTTACTATTTTTCTTCTATTCTACATATTAAGGACGTTTAAATTCTGTGAACATTATTTATTTCCATTATTAGTTATGAATCCCTGATACTTTACTACATGATATTGTTTTACACTCCCTTTGTAATTCTATGTTCTTTAATAGTTGGATGGACTTTTAGCACATGTGATACATTCCAGCTTGTTCTTAGTTTGTGTTGGACTAATATGTGCCCTTCACTATATCCTGCACTTCTATGTTAGTGTTTTTGTTTTCCTTTGGAATCAGTTCTGTATCTCTATGTTTTTTCCTAGCATCCAAACGTGTTTGAGCTTTGAGTTTCAATGCATGCCTATTCTAGGATTACCTATTGTTTGTTGTAGAGACCCTTCCATGCCTTACTTTGGGTCTTATATTGAAACTCTTATGAAACCATCTCTTTGCTTTGAATGAATTTCTTTGTGCTGAGTCTTGTGTTTAATCAACAATTTTTTGAAAACTGGCCACAACTATATGGATCCTATGCTGCATTAAGATCTAGCCTAAACATGTTTCCCTGGTATTTGTAATCCTGATATTCAGCATTATCTAAGACAGTTCCCTTTCCTCTCTTATGTATGGTCAACTAACATGTTAATGTGTACCTAATCTATCTTTTTCATATGCCATAAGTTTTTGTAAATCCTTTGTGATATGATCTATTTCCATCATGTTAAGTTTCATGATGTTGGCCAAGTTGTACCACTAGTATGTTGATATGCTGTTTGTGACCTTATTCTCATTAGAATTGTCATGTTAGAACATTCATGTAAATCTTGTAATCTTCTTGCCTACTAACTATGATTATACTAGATTGACATTTGAAGTCCTTTCTGTTGGTTCTTAATCATGTTATTTTGAAACTCTACGAGGAACCGCCTTCTAATGAGTGTTGCTAAAAAAAGTCGCGTCAAACATTTTTGCGAATATAAACTTGCCTCATTTATGTCTCATGTACTTTCTATTTAATGTTGTCTTATCGGTGTGACTTTGGTTTATAACTATCAATAGCTATAAGAGTTGAGTGTATGGATTTAGAATTATTCCTAACTAATTTAGTAATTAGTGGTTAGATTAAGTTGTTCATTTTCCCTTATTGAATGTGCAAATTCTCTACCTTTGCTTGGTATGGATCTATGCATGAGTTTGTAATTGGTACACTCCAATATTCGAGTCAAGTTTAGACTTGAGTTTGCTGCTGGAATAAAAAGAAAGCCTATGGAAGGCCCAGGCAATCCTTGGTTATATCCTTTGGGCCTACTCCATGCAGGCTTGTAATCATTTAGATATTGTTTTTCTGAAGTTTCTTTTCAATCCTTCGTGGGCTTGTAATAATTTGAAAACAAATAATTGGGTTGTTAGTGAAATTGGGGAAATGAGTATATTCTAATGTTTAGAATGAAAGGGGTAGAAAACTTGCCTATAGGGTCTGTGTAATCTACTTGCTATTTTATCCAACATGCCATATATGCTATCTGGTTTTCATGTATTGTACACTAGTAAAAACCATGCTTATAGGGAATCACACACTCACTCAACCTGTTTTACTATCAGAAGCATGAGATTAAGTACTTTACTTGTTCCCATGTCTACTGTTATGTGTTATTAGATAGAATGCCTAAAGGAATCAAATGCCAATAATTGTTCACGCAACTTGTGCAACTGCAATGTGCTTACTAGATAACATGCCTATAGGATTATATCAATTTTTGCTTTTCTAATCATCATCTAGATACTATGTCTATAGGGCTTCGATTAATTAACTAATCGACTATTTCTATTGTCTTATTACTCTGCTCACCTGGATAACTTGCCTATATGAATAAGCGGTAAATCAATCAATTATTAAAACTTAGCTATAAACACTGCTACTCGCTTACAAAACATCAAACGAGAGTAATTCTTAGTTTTTTCAATGGCTATCACTTCCCCCTTGCGCAAATCACATAGAGATCATGTCTATAGGTTTTATAATCGTGATAATCCATATAGCAACACTGCCATGAGACTTCCTTAAATTGTGTGGTCATTTAGAAACCATGTCTATAGGTTTAAAATGATACCTCAAACCTGAAACGACCAATATATAATATAGAGTCTGCCTGCTTGCATTTGTTATTATGTGTGCAGGCTAACTTGGGCCTTAATTGTCTTAACGTGAAGCCCTGCCTATTTTGAATGTTGAATAGTTTTTTCATTTTTGAGTAACTTAAGTAAAGTCTAGAACTACCCAAATGGTAGGTCTAAAGCCTCATGCATCATAGGCATGGGATGGTACCACACAATACGACTTAGTATTGAACTAGAACGCTTTAGGTAAACAACTTCAACATAGTAATTGGGTAGTAGGAGATGATATTCTGTGATCGTTGAATAATATGAGCAACTCCTCTCCAAAAGGAGTTACGAAGTATTACTTATGTTGCACGGGGTGGTCCTTTATGTTAAAAAAGATAGGACACCCCCCCTGCCCCTTCCTTTATACATTTGCCATTAGAAATAAGTAGTTGTAACCTTATAGTGGTACTAAGATTTGTACCAATTCACATAGGTTATAATAAAACTCTTCCATTTTTTTTATACCTTTTTGATTATTTGATCACCTAGCATAATTGCCTAATCCACATAGCCTTAAGTTTGGCCGGGACCGACAGTTGTGGACCTCGAAGAGTGCCTAACACCTTCTCTTTGAGGTAATTTGAGCGCTTATCTAATCTTTGGTGATGTTTACTAGTAAAAAAGAGTTACTTGCATATTGGTTCGCTAACACACCTTAAGAAATCATTAGGTGGCGCCTCTTCTTTTTTACACTGTATCTTCCATTTAAAAGAGTTGTCGGATGTCAAACCCAATATCGCGAGAACAAAGGTGCGACAAACTCTATAAAAAAATTACCCAGCGCATGTAATTATTAAAACAACCGAAAAGATGTTATGAATATTTCTCAGAGAATGAGAAGCAACAGAAACAAGAATAGATACAGGCAACTGTACTTAACATCTCACTGTTGCGGCATGCAACCCGATCCACACGTGATACTATTGAGGTTTGTAACCCGATCCAACCATAAAACAATTGCGGTGTGCGACTTGATCTAGACAACATACCCGTGGCGGCATGCCACCTAATCCCCACATATCAATCAAGAAGAAAATACACACATAAAGACGTAACGGCTATACTTACTAAATGTCCGAATATCGATCACGAGCACGCCAAGTGCATATTGCAAATTTTGGGGCAGACAGATAGCATTGTATGCTACGAACCTAAGAACAACTAAGGTTCAATAAATGAGTTGCATCTCGAGAGCCATCCTACTCTCCCAACACCACAAACTATATGGGACCATAATATGTGTGGGAATAATCAACTGTCTCACAAGCCACGTGGCACAATAGAGATTACACGGAATAGCTGATGATGGAAATAACATCAAAATCCCAAAGACTCCTCCTTATGCAATGCTATTCTGAAAAGAACACATTCGTCCTGATATAGAGCACACATTCACATTTACATCCATCCACGAACCTCAAACCAATTCTGATCGTACTATACTAGTCTAATAACCTTTCAAGGACCCATAATAACCTTTTCCCATGACACATAAGAATAACCATCAAATTCGGAACAAACTCACATGGTCTACAGCCCGAGGAATAGAATGCCTTCCAGGACTTAACACTCACATTAGAGATAGTACCATAATGTCCATACATGGTTTCAATATTTAATCAATCAAGTGACTACATGTCACACTTATACAATCTTCCCATGGGATACACTCCTACGACATTCCGCACCAGGTAGAAAAGTATGCATATCCATATTAGCGGTCATATTAATGTTGTAAAGCAAACCGAAGATCCGTAAATCAGTACATGAAGCCTCTCACACAGGACATCATTCTCAGGTGATGCTAAAGAAAATATAAGCTTACTCTAAACATTTGAATTCTTTCCTGCTCATCCGAGCTCGTGACATTCTTGCCAGCACCGAACCATAACTTTGGTCCTCAACTTCCAATTCCCATGCCGTTCACTACACATAACATGCCACTACAGGAGAGTACAAGAATATCAATATAACTACTGAACCAATAATATAATAAACACTTCATCATATAAAAACCGTTCACTTAACTCATTTCAGTAGAACCATTGCAACTCGTGATTGAATTACCATAGCCGTAAAAAATGCAAACCTCAAGTTATGGTCTAAACCTCTATAACTTTTCCAGGATCCATCTACATATAACAGGCAATAATAATCAAATGCCTCAAAAAAATCAAATTACGGTAGGCGTCAAAGCTCGCTCGTACCTCCACCGATCACCTGTATAACTTAGCACGCTGAAAGAACTGATCATTGCCACCATCGTGTCGATTCAACCATTGCTAACCAAACCAACGTATTCTAATTTACTCTGGACTTGCCTTAGAATTAATACCAACTCCATTCAAAAAATAACAAACTCAATCCGCACTCATTCTGAGTGACCCAATTTTTGAGACCACATTGTCTCAAAACCCATGAACCATCTCATACCCTCATTGTGTGCACATTAGTATCTTCAGCTGGTATGCTGATTCAAATAATTCCTCTATGAATCCGAAGTTACCAAAATGTTTCATCCCAATAAAATCCATCTTTGTAGCATCTGAACTGATAAATTGCTACCAACTCTAAGCTTCATTGAAGATCATCTTTCTCAAGCCATCAATATAAGAAATACCAATTTGATTCCAAAATTTCTACACTCTTCTATCTCTGACAACCATTTCTCAAGCACCATTTCACAACACCCTTCCCCAAAGGGAAATTGAAGAAGACCATAACACCGGCGAACCTTAATGCATTCAAACAAGGACGACGACACCATATCACAAATGAGAATTCCAACATGCTCGAAAATACCGCCTCTTCATTTCATCAACCAAGGCCAGAACATCGATAGTCTGATTGCCTTTCGTGCACCAAAATTAAATCTTAAACCTCTAAGCCACGAGATGAGAAATCATCCTTTCAAGTCATTCAGTGTCGCAATCCATAAATAAACCCCCTAAAATTACACAAACAGCGTGTGATAGCAGTGTACAAATCATCATAACAATCAGTGCCCAACCTCAAAACTATAGGCCATACTGATACCGGAAGGAAATGACAGAGCACCCTTCCACATGAAGTCAATAATAATTTGCTCTAATACGTGAGAGAAGCATCATACTCCGCGTCTGTAGTGCCATTACAACTCCTCGATTCACAATTGACATGAGTGCTGAACCTCGTATTAGAATGAGTACGACTGAAATAAAGGCATAAACCTCATAGGAATCAAATGACACGATAAGTAATTAAGAAGGGAAGTGCTCCTAACAACCTTGTTGCCTTTCGAAGATAAGGGCAGACGTCTCTTTACTGATCCACACGACTCTTCTAGACTTGATCATAACTCATGAGACCTAAGTGAACCTAACGCTCAGATACCAAGCTGTTACGACCCAAAATCCACTAAAGGTCGTGATGGTGCCTAACAGTGCTGTCAGGCAAGCCAATAATGAATGACTAACTTAATTATTCATTTTAGTATTTTGAAATCATAATTTTTATTAATTAAATAGTATAAAATATAATTTACAGGGTAAAAGATAATATTTACACGAACTAAAATAATGAACAACCCGGTAAGAAACCCCAAAACCCGATGTCACAAGTGCATGAGCATCAGGAAGTATACCAAAATACAACATCTACCTAGAATAAAAGTTAGATAGGAGAATGTAAATAACTCCAACGGAGATTCGGTATGGTGCGGATCATCACATGAAATGCATCTCACCGTATGTCCCCGCAATAGCCACGCCTCTGCACCGAAAAGACCATCAGACATATATGTACTTAAATAAAATGTGCATAAGTGTAGTATGAGTACGTAAATCAATGCGTACCCAGTAAGTTTTTAGCCTAAACCTAGAGCACTAGTGAATAGGGGTCAATATTGACATTTTCTAGTTGTCCAATAAGACAGTTACAATAAGAAGTAAATAGATATGGGGCAAAGTAAACAAACAAAATAAACAAGTGTAAATACGTGGTACAATCCTCCTTTGAATCGCCACTCAAAATCTCGATTAACTGTTACCTCCTCATTCGGAGAATATATATATATAATGGACCTCACCAAATAGATTGTCATAATTAAAATCAGAAAAATTCCTAGGCATATTGGCCTCTTAACAAAGATTATGCATGATTCCATAGGAGTATTTTATAGAAATGCCGATGCGTGTGTCCCGATCCTGTCATAATCTGGTACAAAACCATAGATACGTGTATTATATTGATGAGGTGATCGGCGCTCTCCCATGAGAGTGTGGTATATCATCTTGCCGAGGCGAAAATCCCGATCTCATAAAAGTGTGCGCACTGCCGATGGTCCAACGACAGGAAACGCGGATGCCCCGATCGCATTATAATATGAAGATTTGGTAAATCCTTGAGCCCACTCATGAATAAATGTCTAAGTTATGAATGTTAAGGAAGCTTTTCATTGATGACGCACAACACAAGAGAAATTATTAAGGAGAGTATAATTATTCCACGGCTAATCATGAAGCCCTCTAAATCCCTACAATGGTAAGTCTATCATTATATGCAAGTCTAGTCTCAAGTCCTAATGTGAAATAAAGGAATTAAGTGAGTAATGATAACCTTATAGTACAAGTATAGCATGGTGTCGACCTAAGTCTACCCGAACAATAACATGAATCTAGCTACGTATGGAATCTTATCACCTTCTGCATTCGTAGCACCTACTACAAGTTGCACATGCCAAATACATCACATAGGGGTAGTTTCCCTCCTACAGAGTTACACATGAGACATACCTCACTCCGAAGTTCAATAACTGGCTCCAAAGCCTCTCTAACACTTCAAACCGATGCTCGTCGCTCAAAAGCTAGTCACATAATGTACAAACCAATAAAACCATATTCATAATAAATCAATTCATAATAGTTCCCAATTCTACTCGAAAAGTCAATAAAGTCAACTCTAGGGCCCACGTGCCTAAATTCTAAACTTTTTTTGAAGATAAAGTTTACCCATAACCCCACAAATTCAATTATATAACTGATTCCAAATTTTATGTCCAATTTCGTGGTGAAAATCCAAAAATACCACATACTAGGTTTTCTACCAAAATCCCACAATCTCTACAAATTTCCAAGTTTAAATCCTTATAGAACCCACGTTTCTAACTCACAATAGGTTTGAATAACATACCTTGCCATAGATGGTGAAAACCTCCTCTTGAAGCTCTCCAAAATTGCTCAAACCAAAAGAGATTGTAGGAAAATGGGCCAAATCACGTACTTAAACAAGCCTTCTGCCGAGCGATCATCTCACCCGCGGTCACGTGACCACATTGGCGGTTCCGAAGGTGCAGTCGAAAATTCCGCTTATGTGGTTTCCCCTAAGGCCTCTCTATCTGTATCTACGGGCAAACATTCTTACTTGCAAAGGCGCACCTACACCCGTCTCTTCGCTTTTGTGGAAATGCCCCAGCTGCCTAAATCTACTTCTACGTTCCATTGGTCACATCTGTGATCACGCAGGTGCGGGAATTTCTTGGAACCTATGACCTCTGACCTGTCTACCTTTCAGTCACTTATATGAAATTTCTCTCGCTTCTACGACCAAGCTTCCGCAAAAGCGATTGCAACAGCAACAGAAATTTTCCATCTTTTTCTTAACTCCAAAAATCAATCCATTAACCATCTAAAATCCACTAGAGGTCTTTGGAGCCCTATCCAAATATACCAACACGTCCTAAAATACAATACGAACTCAGTCGAAGCCTCAAACCACGTCAAACAACATCAAAAATCATGAATCACGCCTCGAATCAAACTCATTAACTTTCAAATTTCCAATTTCTATAACTCGTGCTAAAATATATAAAATAAATTAAAAATGACTTCAAATTTTGCACACGAATCATAAATGAAATAACGATGCGTAACGACCCTGCCGGTCATTTTGAGAATTAGCATCCTGTTTGATGGAACAATGTCTCGAGCAACTCCATTTTATGTGTTATGACTTATGTGTGTGGTCGAGTTCGGTTTTCGGATGATTCAAGGGTAAATCTGGAAGAAGATTCTTATTTTAGAAGCTTAAGCGGTAAGAGTTGACTGGAGTTTTGACTTTTATGTAGTCAACTCAAAAACGGAATTTTGATGATTCCAATGAATTTACATGGTGATTTTTGACTTAGGCGTGCGTCCAGTTTTGGAATTGGATGTCCGTAGCGTAAATTGAAGCATTTCGGCGAAAACTGGAAAGTTGAAGGTTTGGAAGGTTGCGAAGTTTGACATAGAGCTTACTTTGGTGATAACAAGGTCCGAATGCAATTTCGAGAGTTGTATTAGCTCTGTTACACCACTTGGGACTTGTATACAAATTTAACGTCATTCTAGTTTGATTTGATATGATTCGACTCGAGTTGTAGAAGTTGAAAGTTCATAAGTTTATTAAGTTCGATTTGAGGTGTGATTATTTCGACATTATTTGATGTGATTTGAGGCCTCAAGTAAGGTGTAGTGTTACAGAATTTTTGGTATGTTCGGACGAGGTGCAGAGTGCCCTGGTAAGTTTCGGATATGTTTAGGTAGCGCTGCGTTTGTTTTTATGCTTTGGCATTGTTTTGTTGAACATAAATGGATCTATATTAATAAAATAAGCTCAAAAATCAGGCTTTGTTTAATCATTATATCCGTATTATAATTAAGGATCCATAGCAAAAAGAATCATTGAATTTGGACATTGTACGAGAGAGATATCCTCATTTTCGTGTCGGGGAGCTTGTTGGTTTCTTGTGTAGTCGCAACTTGACATTTTTATTGCAATCGCAATGCCCATTCCCAATTGCAAACATTTGGTCACAATTGCCACATTTTCTATCACTGTTCTTGTTCGCAATTGCGGACCATGGATCCCAAATGTGACATCTGCACCTTGTTTTCAGTTGTGTAATTCGGGTTTTTGTTTTATTTTGTAATACATTTGATCCCTAGGTCTGAAAGTGGCAATTTTGACAGATAAATTCCACCTAAGATCATTGCGTAAGTGCCTTGTTAAATTTTTATGTATATTTCATGATTTTATTTGAGTTTTAGCATTAAAATGGTGAGAATCAAAAAGAAAAAAATGGAAACTTTTGAAGAAATCTTTCAAAATATAAAATGATGATTTGATGGACGAATTGGTATACGAATTCGATAATTTTGGTATGGTTGTACTCGTATCAGAAAGGGTATTCGTTTTTTTAAAATTTTATTCCGTTCCGAGATGCGATCCCTAGGGTTGACTTTTTAGTTTTTCTTAAAAATCAAAGTTTTATTATCTGGAATATTTTTCTATGAGGTCTACTTATGGATTGAGGTTATTTTAACTAAATTTTAAACGTCTAGAGATTGTTTCACTTTAAAGGGCCATTTTAGAGTATCAGCCTAGCTTCTTTGAGGTAAGTATCTTACCTAACTTTGTGTAGGAAAACTACCCAATAGAATTTGAGTATTTGGATCTAATTGATTCATGTGAAGTCCGTGTACGTGTGGTGATGAGTACGTTCTTGGGTTTATTTATGGAAAGTTGACCATCTTGGGCTCTTAGGTTCTTATCTTCATCAGATATGAAGTTGTTAGGTTATGTTAAGGTCCCCATTTACTAGTTTCACCTCCACGTGTCTTAATTAAAATTAATTGCTTCATGTTCCACTTTTATTGCCTATTTGACTCTTGTTGCCTCAATTGAAGTGTTGCCTTTTTGATTGTCATGCCATCCATTCCTAATTGCTTATCCATAATTGAAATTATAATTGTCACTTATGTAATTGTCTATCCTTAATTGAGGTAATTATTGTTCTGTCCGTAAGTTGGTTATCCTTAATTGAATTTGCTGTATCTCTTTCACAATTTCTCAACCCTAAGTGAAGTTTAGTTATCCGTTATCATAGTTGACTTATACTTATTTTGATTTATTTACTCATTTTATCGCCCTTATTATCGAATTATACTTTTGTAGAATCATTTGTTACATATTATTTCTCCCTTGTTTAGCTATTCATATTGAGGCTAGTATTCTATATTGTGTTTATTCTTTGTGATCTCGTTCTATCGCTTCTTTGTGCTTCAAAGCTCTTGAGTTGATTTACTTGCCGTATTCTCATGTTGTTGTTGTTGTTGTTTTTGTTGTTGTTGTTAGTGTTGTGTTCAATTCATTAAGCCAAGGGCTATACACGATGGTGATATTGACACTGTTTAGAGGAAATGTTGTGGAATATGGGCACATGTTGCGAAGGTCATTCTATTGTGTTGTTGTGTTTTTGGCATGTGATATTGTTAGGATAATTTTTTGGGGGTGTTTGAACGAGGTTTCTATCGTGCTATTGTTATTACTGATGTTGCACACGTGGCATGAAAAGGCTGGCTATATAAGTGTGTTTACGCATGTGGCGAGACAAGGTGGGAATATTTCTATGCACGTGCATGAGACAAGGCGTGCATTTACTCTATTATTGCGCACGTGACGAGAGAAGGTAGGCTATGTTGGGGATTGATTTTTGATTGCTCGCTTGCATTGTTATTGTTGATATTTGTGTAGTGGCATGCCTAACTTGTGTGAGTTTTACCTTGTGCAAAATCATGGGAATTGTTTCTTATATATCGTTAATTTCCTTTACTCTTACTCGTAGGCCTGCACTGTGATAGAACACTTTCACAAGCACACACGTAAACAACCCCTATCAGTTTAAGAAGATGGATCCTGATATTAATTATGAATCATACATACCCTCGTCTACTTTCTATCTATGTGAGAATTGTTCTATTGGCAAGTGAGTCATTTGTGCAATTAACAGTAATGATGCTAAGTGATTAAGGTTCATGAACTTAGACTCATGAATTGTGATTATTTTGAGGTTGGTACATCATGGAGATTAGTGGATCAACCTTGTGTGAAAGCTTTTATTCTTATCGAGTTGTTACTTGTCTTTCCTTTATCTGTTTTTACCGGATTTAAAGTGTGTTGAACTTACTCTACTGTGTTATTACTTGTGTTGTCCCACTGCTAATTTTTGCTTCTATTTGCTACTACAAGTACCATATTATTGTAGTAATTATGCGTAGCTTTGTATAGATATCATACTCTATTAGTTCTACACCTATACTTCTCCAGGTTATTTTGTGCAGTAGGTATCTTGACTTTCCATCGTCATTACTTTATTGAGGTTAGTCTTGATACTTACTGGGTTCTGCTGTGGTGTACTCATACTGTGCTTCTGCATATTTTTGTGCAGATACTGATATATCAGAGTCAGTCGATCACTAGATAGCTGTTCGGATCTTGCTGTGGAGACTCAAGGTAAACATGTTGCATCATTTGCAGGCTTTGGAGTCACCTTCTTATATTGTACTTACACTATTTATCTCTATTTTGAGACAGTTGTATTTCGAGTTTTTTCTAGCAAACAGAGTAGAGCTGCTGACTCGTACTACCGGTATTGGGATTATAAGTTCTGTATGGAGATTTCTTATTTTGTATTTGTCAGTTGTTAGTTAAATATGGTTATTATTTCAGCAAATGTTAGGCTTACCTAGTCCCTAAGAGTAGGTAACATCAAGACATCCTACAAAGGGAAAATTGGGATTGTGACAAGTTTGTATCAGAGCTCTTGGTTCATAGGTGCTCTGAGTCATAAGCGAGTTCAGTAAAGTCTTGCCCTCTATATTTATCTTTGACAGGCTACAAAACTATTAGGAAAATTACCCTTCTTTCATTTCTATCGTGCAAGTTTATTAATCTCGGAGTTTGAGCTTTTATCATTCTATTCTCTCATAGATGATGAGGAAACTAGTTGTAGTTACTGATGATACTGCCTCTAGAGCAGGTATCGCTAGAGGCAGGGGTAGGGGCATGGGCACGGGCAGGGGCAGAGGCCAAAGAGGAGCTCGTGCCACACCTAGGGCACCTACCAAAGCAGTAGTAGAGGAGCCGCTAGTAGCTCGGATAGGGGGATAGGTACTAGAACTGCCTGTTGTTACCCCCAAACTTCAGGAGACTTTAGCACTATTCTTGAGCATGTCTGGTACATTGGCTCATGCAGGGTTGATTCCAGTTGCACATGCTACTTCACAAATCGAGGGTGGGACCCAGACTCCTACCGCCCGTACTCCGAAGCAACGAGTTAATGTTGGTTAGGTTCCAAGTGTCATGGCGACACAACCTAAGGTTCTAGTTTAACCCGTTGTTAGGGCAGCAACATTTGAGGAAGAACAACTTAGACTTGCGAGGTTTAATAAGTATCACCCTCGTACTTTTAGTGGTTTGGCTTAAGAGGGTGCACATGTAGGGGAGTGCAACGCTTTCTCTAAGCTATAGGTATTGTGGAGATAAGTGGGGTTGCTTTCACTACGTTCCAGATTAAGGGAGCAACATATCAGTGATGGCGAGCATAAGAGGTGGGTAGCCCGGCCGATGGAGCTTCACTTTCATGGGATTAGTTTTTAGAAATGATCCTGATAGAGCTTGTCCCTCAGACCCTTCGGGATGCATGGAGCGTATAGTTTGAGCATCTAGCGAGGGCATTATGTTTGTGTCAGAGTATGCCGTTATATTTAATAATTGTCCAGACATGCACCTGCTTTGGTCACTACAGCTAGAGAGAGAGTCGGTAGGTTCATTGAGGGGCTTATATATGATATTAGTTTAGCATGGCTTGGGATTTAGGGTCTAATGTCCCATTACAATAGGTGGTAGAGATCGTTCGCCGATTAGAGGGCATGTGAGACCAGGAGAGAGAGGAAAGGCGGGGCAAGAAGACAGAGGGCATGAAGGGCCAGGAGAGAGAGGACTAGCAGTTCAATATAGAGAGGACAGGGAGGCTAGGAGGCCTTAATATTGGAGAGATCTATTGGTCCTTATTTTAAAGACGGGGTACAACATGGTGGAGGTTTTGTGGGTCAGTCAGTTCAGTTTGCGCTTTAAGCCTCGCACAATGTTCCAGGTGCCCATGGGTCTTAGAGTACCCGTACCGCATATTCTCCATAGCCACGTCAGCAGAAAAGTTGCTTTGAGTGTGAGGATACTAGCCACATGGTGAGAGATTGTCCCGAACTCTGGATAGATATGTCATAGTGAGGTATTCAGGCTATGAGTTCAGTTCCAGCTTTGGATGCCGCTGCACCCCCAGCTTGGGGCACAAGTCAGGCGAGTAGAGGGTGCACAAAAGGGGGAGGCCCGGCCCATTGCTATGTTTCCTATAGTAGGTTGGAGACTTTTGCACCAGATGTTGTCGTACATGTACGATTTTGATTTGTTATAGAGAAGCATCATTCGTATTTTGTTTTGGTTCTGCTTATCAGGATGAGTCCTCTTATTTTTTTCATGTGTGGGATATATTTATGATTTGGTACTCTACTCATGTGTTTACCTCTGTTGGGAGATTATATAGTGGTAGCATGTGTCTACCGTTTTGATTTTATGCATTATTGAGAATTATGAGACTAGGAATGACTTTCTATTCCCTATTTTAGTAGTTTTGATGTGATTTCTAGGTGGTGGTTTTGTGGCTTAAATGTTCTACCAGTGTGGAAGTTCAGTATGTGTTGTGATTTTGTTGGTAGAATTGAATTAGTGGATGGTTTAGGTTGGTATGATGTGTACTCTACTTGTGATTCAGAGTTGAGGGTGGGACCATCATAGTTTAATTTGATTTAAGGTATTTGAACCGGGTTGCATGCCGTTGTGGAGTTATATCATGATGAGATCCTTGTGATTTGTTCATATGTTTTGATTCTTTCTTGTGGAATTGAATCGTAGAATGGTACGGATAGGGAGTTGTGCCTTTCGGGCTTGGTTGAAAGTTCTTTCATTTGTTTCCTTGCATGTTGAGTCATATTCATGTTGTGCTTATTGGGTTTTAGCTTGCTAGGTGTATGCTTAGGCGGAGTTAGATGTGACTTATTTATTCGGGTAAATTGTTATATTTTCTTCACATTTATTGCATCATTTTCAATGATGTGGAAATTGAAATAGGGTTCTAACGGACATGAGGTTAATTTCTAGTACTCAATTTCATTACGGGCGGTTATTGTGATTAGAGATGTTTTTAGGGCATATGTGTGATATGTTACGCCATGTTGTTGTGCTTTATGGGTGTAGGCATAAGTTTTTGGTAGTTGATTGAGGTTGGTACCTTGTGTTGATGGGAAACGGGTCTTTTGGGAATGATCGGATGTTGAGAAATGTGGTTCTAAGTTTATCAGTGTGGGTGGAAGGGATAATTTTTAGGTGATCTGGTGTTGTCGGATTACGTGTATTTGGGTGACGTGGTATCACCTTCAGGTGTATAAAGGATGAATATGTTCAATGATTTGATGACTTCTGGACGACTCTTGGTACATTCAAGGATGAAAGTTTGTTTAAGAAGGGGAGGATGTAACGACCACGCTAGTCATTTTGAGAATTAGCATCCTATTCGATGGCATAAGGTCTCGACTAGCTTCGTATTATGTGTTATGACTTGTGTGTGGTCGTGCTCAGTTTTCAGATGACTTAGGGTCAATCTGGAAGAAGGATTCTTGTTTTAGAAGCTTAAGCAGTTAGAGTTGATCGGAGTTTTGACTTTTGTGTAGACGTCTCTGAAATGCACTACAAGAAAAATGGCCTTTAAGGAAGGGAAATCTGGTCCTTAAAAGTAAAAATCTGGTCCTAAAAGGGTAAATAACGAAGGGAAAAGGCTGGTCATAACCCGTCGTAGTAGCCTCCGTCGCTAAATGTCAATAACGACGAGTCTTAATATCTGGTCGTTAACTCACTTTAGAGACGAGATAAAATACCGGTCGTAAAATACTTTTAGTGACCACATTTCTCGTCCCTAATAGGCGATGAAAAAATATTTATTCCCGTCGTAAAATCGTTTTAGCAACCAACTGTATCTGGTCCTAAATTGCCTTTTAGGGACGGACAAAAAACCTGGTCGTGAATAACATTGAGAGACTACATTTGTCGTCCCTAATAGACGATGAAAATATATATAGATATATATTCCCTTCGTTAAATCTTTTTAGCGACTAACGCCAACTGGTCCTAAATTATCTATTAGAGGCCAACAAAACATCTGGTCGTTAAATTATTTGCACGACCAACCTTTAACCGGTCCTAGATTATTTTTAGAAACGACGTCCCTATCTAAAATAATTTTGTAATTTAGCAAAATATTCAGGTCTATTAATAACCATGAGTAGTCTTAAAAGCTCAATGCAATAAAAAGTAATTTTTATCAATAAATATCAAATTGTTATCGAAAAATCTAAATATAAAAAGATAAGATATCAAGGTCAAATCCTATGATGATGTTATTTTCTATGTTTTCTCAACATCTCAACAAAAAAAACTCAGCTATCATCCTAAGCTAGACTATGATATCAAGTTTTGCATAACATTTTTAGCAAAATAATAATGAGATTGTGCATCTTCGAATCTTCAATCCTCAAAACCTGTAAGTACAAAAGATTGAAAAAAATGATAAATAACTATTGGTAAAATAACATTTATAATTTAAAATGAGCAATAGTTAAATCGCTTACCCCAAAAGCAGTCTAAAATCACGAGGTATTATCCAGCAACATTAACAACACTACAAGAATATAAGCAAAATTAATCATGTGAAAAGTGTCCTGCTACTGGACAAAAATCCAAAGAAGTAGGGCATCAAAACCAAGTAATTGGTCACTCCATTGCTGGTCCACAAATGGAACCATCAGCAGCTGATAAAACTACTACTGTACAAATGGTGATAAATGCTGGCAACAAACAAATCAAGCAGCTGAAACGATTTCTTTATATAAATGGTGATCTCGTTCAAAGGAACTTTCGGAATTGGGCCTCATAATTGAGCCCAAATTCAGAGCCCTGCAACTGCTGAGCACAAGACTCAACATCAAATCCCTACACTGTATGAGCAAGCTTGAAGCTGCAAATGAATTCAAAGGTCAACAACGAGACTAATACATATGCAAGCAAACTTTGGAATCGTTTTTAACTTATTAATAGCCAATTAGATTACATCCAGTAATGATTTGATCTTGAAAGCAATTGTGAGTTCCAATTCTAATAATTAACATTAGACAGTGGAATTTAACAATTTCAACCTCACAACAGCACGGCTAATCACATTACTTTTGTACGGAGGTTGCAATATCTACTGATTTTTGGTCATTCAACATCTAATACCACCATTAGTCTTTACCAACAAACAAATTAATAGCCCAGATTTCCTAGAAGGCAACTTCAAACAAACAGCTGAGTTTCAGAAAAAGTAATACAGAATACTGCATATGCAAGTACCTATTATGAATGTCATTAAAAGTCCCTCTCACACATATCCACCAACTCAAACTCAGGGAATCCAAACAATTAAACCATGCATACCTTATTCACTCGTGAACTTACATAATCAGATTCTTTTCTAAAAAAAACTAAGCAATAAACAACACATACTTTGAATCAAAAATGAGAATAGCCAAGGAACTACTTCTTCACTCTACACCTTGGAATATAAGATCAAGCTAATAAGAAAACAGAAAATTATTACATCAAAATTAATTCTTAAACCTTGGAATGAGAACAGCTGGACTGGCGCATGATCGAGGCAAGTCTTTTTTCTATTTTTTTCCTTAACTTATTAGTGGTTAGCTTCATGTATTAGTGTCTGTATATTATCACAATTTGACTTGTATGTCAAATTGTGTTCAGGCTATGTGCCATTATGCATTTACAGTTACGAACTTTTAGTTATGAATATAAACTTCAGGTCTTTTAGTTACGAACAATGGCACCAAAGAAGAGTAATGATAGAGTGAGTACCACAG
This sequence comes from Nicotiana glauca, assembly GCA_026770625.1. Classification (NCBI taxonomy): domain Eukaryota; kingdom Viridiplantae; phylum Streptophyta; class Magnoliopsida; order Solanales; family Solanaceae; genus Nicotiana; species Nicotiana glauca. The sequence goes on along the minus strand of MU681945.1, from coordinate 12,807 downwards.
TCACCGCCAAGAAATTGGTAGAAGAAACTCTCCAAGTAGTTGTCACACCAATCACTGGCGAAACTCAAGAGAATGAAAATAAAGAACAAGAAGAAGAAGAAGAGAAAGGGCAGAAAAAGAAACCAACGAAGATCGAAAAAGAAGGCAAAAGGAAGAAAAAGAAGAGGACTAAAGTAGGTTATGGGAGATATATTTATAAGGTAATGAAGCAAGTTCATCCCAATATGGGAATATCATCAAAAGCTATGATCATATTGGACAATTTGATGGGAGACATGTTTGAGAGAATTGCAGAGGCAGCAGCAACGTTGTCAAAGTATGTAGGGAGGACAACGTTGTCGTCGAAGGAGATTCAGGGTGCTGTGAAGATGGTGTTGCCTGGAGAACTTGGGAAGCATGCCATTGCTGAAGGAACTAAAGCTGTAGTCAGTTATGTTACTACTGTTGCTGAAGAAAACAAGTCCAAGACTAAGTGAAGTGAACATTAATTTGTTGTAGTGCTAATTATATATAGGTTTCTAACTAGTGTTTTCTGGTACAAATCCAGCTGAAGCAACTGATGTTGTCAATACAAGTTTGGAGTCCTCTAATGTTGTGAATGTAACTAGTGGGATCAATGAGTTTGAGCAGACTGAAAATCTGATAGCTGATCAGGCTTTTGCTGGTGCTCAAACAGCTAATCAACTCAGAGTTGGGCAACAGGAATTTAAGCTAGCTTATGATCCTAAAATACATACTGCTACTGTCGGAGTAACTAAGGTGGAGGAAGCTAAGAAGATCACTATTTCTACTTTTAATCAATCAGATGTGGCTCATACTTCTGGAGTTAAAGCGTGGTCAGTTGCATCACCCAACAAAAGGGCTTATGCAGGTCGTTACTACAGCAGGTCTTTACTGCAGCTCGTTACTGCAGCAAGTTGTTACTGTAGCAGGTCGTTACTGCAGCTGAGAGGTCGTTACTAAAGCCAAGTGATTGGCTAATATAGTTGCCCTTAAAGGTACATCAACTAGGCCACCAAATACAGCACCGTTATGATCCCCAACAACCTATAAGATATGGACATGAGAGAGACACAACTAGAATCCCGTACCAGGTTTAATAATCTGTAAGCCTGACGTCTTAATGACTACATTCACAATTCATAGTGACAGAAAAGAAAAAGACACCAGACACATGTATGCTTTTAACTTCAATAATGCAAAAAGAGATAGAGCGCTCAGACTCATACAGAAAGAGCAACCAGCTAGAATAACAAACTAAAGTGACAAATTTACTGCCCTTTGACTTCTAAAAAGGGCATACAACAAACTTCAGAGATGTGTCCAGGTCATGATCTATTTAACGCTTAACCCAGAAATCTTGAGTTCCAGAAATCAGAAGGAATAAATTACCAAATTATGAGTTTATCATCCAAGATTGACTATACGCAAATCTTGAATAAAAATTAAAAAGTTGGGTATATTGTTATGAACTTGGTCAGCAGACAAAATTAGAGGTCATTCAGTTGAAATGGGAGATGTCGTTGTAAGCGGGACATGTGATTGTTGAGTAGCGAAGTACTCTCTCATTTTCCTCATTTCTTTCATCTCATCTTCTAAGGTAGACAAGCGCTCATTCAAGGATTTGTTTTCCTCATTCAAAGATTTATTTTCTTTTCGAGTTGAACGTTGCTCGGACAATAATTCAGCCTTTGAAGAAGTTCCACCTTTTAAGTCTTTTACCTTCACTCCACCCCCAAAGCCAAACACATGGCTACGAGTTTGAGGTCCACAATATTTTTCTACAATCTCTGTGATAGGTAGAGATGGATCTGCTTGAACTATTTCTTCGATTTGAGCCAACAAAATATATAAAAAAAACATTTAAAATCAGAATGCACCATAATTTCAAGTAATTTACATATTCAATTTAACAAACATACATGTTTTTCAATTGCTTCAGGTGCAATAAGCTTGTTATCTTTCTTACGGGTCTCAAAGAAAATTGTTGCCAAATCCGGTGGGTTGCCATCTTTTCCGCCCTTAACATTATCAAAGGCAAACATGTCAAAGAATAGCTCATAAATATTTTCTTAGGAAAATAGAAATTTTATGATTATACATTTTGATAAATGATCTCACGAATAGGCTTGCTACTAATATGATGAAGCATCTTCAACTTAGCTCGATTTGCCGCATTCCTGTTGCTTCTCGCCTATATTTGTGAAACATTAATATTAAATGTAAGAAATTTAATAAACTTAAACATAAGTTGCTTCTAAAAAGCTTAAACTCAAACTTAGCCTCCAGGAATATCAAGTCAACAGAGAAAATAGGGCAGAGCATAGACCTTCCCTTTCATCCTAACTTGTTGCTTAAAAAAAAGATGAAAGAGGACATCAGCAATAAGCAAGGGTGAAGTAACTTGTTGCTTTAGCAAGGGTAAAAATTATATGTATTTCATCATTTATAGATACCCATGGACCATCAGATTTCAATACTCCAGATACTGCCAAGGACAAGCACCACGTGAAGTAGAAACTGACTGCTCTTTATAGACAATGACTATAATGAATAATCTCATTTTACCAAAGCGCATCAAGATAGAGATACAACAATTCTAATAGATTATGTCACGATATACAAAGAAAATTGAATAGAGAATATTATCAAACAAAATGAGATGACCATTCTATTGTATAAATGTTCAAACTATAGTAATTCATCATACAAGCAGGAGGTGATGTTTAACATAGTTGTTCAGTTCATCACTTTCCACCTGAACTCTCCTCTCTTTTCCCCGTTTCATGTCCCTCCGGATTCCAACCTCAGTGTTGTACTCACAAAGACACAAAAAGAAAAAGGTTAAGCATTTGAAGCTTATATTTCAAACAGAGCCCTGTGACTCAAGGTAACTTAACATGTACCAGGGAATGGACTCTACTGGAAGAAGATCAAAGCAGAGGGAAGGGAAGATGTAACTCTGAGTTTTGATTAAGAGAAGTTGGAGTGGGATAGGGGTGAGATGAAGCTGAAGATAAAATTAAAGGAGTAAAGCAGCCATCATGAATTTTATTTACCTTCTCAACATGCTTGAAAGTGAGAACTATTTCATCAGATGATTTCAATTTATTGGATTCCTTTCACCCTTAGAAAAGTATTACATCACATGCTACACAGAACATATAGTACGTTGTGATAGAAGGAGAAATATGACGAGACACAAAAATACTCGAAAACCAAACGTCTACAGTTAAAAAAATTAAAATGAATCAAGCAGCTCAAGTTAATATAAAGATGATCTAACTTTTCAATTTCCCCTGTTATGGTGCATGAGTCGTGATTCTTAAACTGAAACTACACATCGAAACACATAATTCGATAACTCAAATAGATTATTAAATCACTAGGCATACCTAAAAACCTTCTGAAGAAAAATATTCCTTTACTAACCACTCCCATTCTTTCTTGTCTATTCAATTTGGAATATTCTTAAGAGCCTGTTGGAGTGACTTATCTTTCACATATTTTGCATACAAGTGTCCTCTCCATTTGTTCCATAACTCTTTCATCCATGCGAAGATATGATCACGATGATCATTCATGTCCACACTCTCAAATTTATCCTACAATAATCAAAACATGGGTTGAGTTAATGAATTAGTTCAGTTTTAGTAACTACTAATAATCATGTGATAGGAGTAACTCTCCAACAGTTATACAACAATTAATATATAATATAGTTTCAAATGTTTCTCTATAGCAAGTAACAGTTAAATCAGTAACATTCTCCAAACGTTGGGAAATGTCTAAGACGAAAAACCATTTTAGATCTATTATGCTATGAATAACAAGTGACTAACAGTTAATGTGAAAGCAGACTTAGATGACAGCCAAAAAATATATTTGAATAAAGAATGACCTAACCAACACGTGAATATTTAAACTAAAAAACAAGTAATAATATTACAGAGCTTACTTTTTATGGCTTTATATATTACTTAAACAGAAAGAACCATAGAACCTTATAGCAATAATCTCTGAAATATTTAATGATAATCACGAACTTGAGGCCAACTGCTTTGAGGGATTCTTATGATTGCGTTTCAACTACCTAAAAACAATTCCAGAAAGTTGAACATTCGCTGAATGTTGAAAGCAGCATCTAAGCATCCTTGCGAGGGATGCTGCTATTCTAATCGCTGAAAGACAGCTCCCATCGGAGTTCCGCTTCAGATCAATTATAGCAAATTGAGGCAATGGAACAATTATGCACTAGGCACCTAAAGGTGTCCACATGTATAAGTGGCAGCTTCTAGTACATAAAACCAAACGTGTTTCTAAATAAATTGGCCATCCAGTTCTCTAATGAGGAGTTATTATCGCATGACGTTCAAATAGTCTAGCTAAATTAATTGCCGATTTAAACTATTCAACTAAAGGCACAAATAGGAACAACTTCTATGTCTTTTGTCCTTTTAACCAATTTAAGGGGAATCCTGTAGGAAAAGATTTCTGATTTTTCAATTCCAAGGACTATGAGATTCTTTCCATTGTGCTGATTGAAATTTGGACCACATAATTGACTGTAGTTCTCTCATGGGAATCTTACAGGCAACTCATAAAATTTTGACATTTTTCAGACAATACGCTACAAACTTGAATACAATTCAGAAAAATTAAATTATCAAATCAGGAATCCCAACCCAATAATCTTTCCACTGATTATATAGACGAAAAATACCAATGTTTTAATGTTCGAGAAGAAGAAGAAGAAGAAGTAGTAGACAATCTGCAATCAGCAAAATCAGAAGAAGAAGAATAAGAAGTAGACAATCTACAATCAGCGAAATCAAAACTCATAGAGAAGAAAGAGTCTGCAATCAACGAAATTAGAACTCAGAGAAGAAAAAGAGTATACCTTGGATTCTCAAAGGAGGATATGAAAACTAGGGCAGACGATCAGTGATTTTGCAGACCAGACGAGTTGATCGGCATTGGCAGACCAGAACGCTAGCGACGGATCGATTAGGGCAGAGGATTTGCGATACTATGTTTTGAGAATACGTACAAAGGTTTAATTTTGTTTTTAGAACCTTTTACTTTTTAATTTTGGCGCCTAACTTTTAGAAAATAATAGTTTTTTAATATTTTTGTATTAGATTTGGCGGTTGTCGCTCCCTCTCAATTATAATTTGGGACCGGCTACTATTTTTTTTAGGGACCAGATTTATTACTTTCGCAATAAAATAAAGCATTAAGGACCGCAATATAATCTCGTCCTAATACATATATTATTTGCGACGGGATTATTAACCCGTCCCTAAAGGGTGGTCTTAAATAAGGCTTTTTCTTGTAGTGATGGCATTTTGATGATTCCAATGGCTTTGTATGGTGATTTTGGACTTAGGCGTGCGTCCGAAATTGGAATGTTGAAGGTTTGGAAGGTTGAGAGGTTTGATTGAGGTTAACTTTGGTGATATTGGGGTCGGAATGTAATTTCGAGAGTTGAATTAGATCTGCTATGTCATTTGAGACTTGTATACAAAATTTTATGTCATTCGGGGTTGATTTGACGCGAGTTGTAGAAGTTGAAAGTTCATAAGTTCATTAAATTTGATTTGAGGTATGATTATTTAGACGCTATTTGATGTGATTCGAGGCCTCGAGTAGGTCCGTGTAGTGATAAGGGACTTGTTTTTATGTTCGGACGAGATCCAGAGTGGCCTGGGTGGATTTCAGATATGTTTAGGTTGTGTTTCTCTTGTTTTTATGCTTTGGCATCGTTTCTTCAACCATAAATGGTTATACATAAGAAAATGAGCTCCAAATTCAATTTTTATTAAATTATTAGATCTGTATCGTAATTACGGAGCGATAAAACAAGTAATTATCGAATTTGGACATTGTATGAGAGAGATATGTTCATTTCCATATTGTGGAGGCTGTTGTTTTCTGCTGTAGTCGCTATTGCTAACATTTTAATCGTAATTGAAATGCCCATTTCGCAATTGCGAACATTTTGCTGCAATTACTAAATTTTCCAGACCTGTTCTTGTTTGCAATTGTGAAGGCTTCTTCGTTTTTGCAAGGGTTCGCAATTGATCACAAATGCAACATCTACAACTTTTTTTAAGTTGTGTAATTCGAGTATTTGCCTTATTTTGTGATATTTTTGAATCCTAATTCCGAGAGTGGGCTATTTTGAGAGAGGAAATTCCTTTAAAATCATTGGGTAAATACTCTTGTTCAATTTGTATGTATACATCATGATTTTATTTGAATTTTAACATCAAAATGGTGAGAATCAAAGTGAAAAAATGGAAATTTTGAAGAAATCTTTCAAAATGTAAAATGGTGATTTGAGAATTGAATTGCTATCAAAATTTGATGATTTTGGTATGGTTGAACTCGTACCGGAATGTGTGTTCGGGTTCTGTAAATTTTATCAAATTTTGAGGTGCATGCCCGGGGGTTGACTTTTTAGTTTTTGTAAAATATCGAAGCTTTATTACCTTAAATTATTTTCTATGAGTTCTACTAATGGATTGAATTTATTTTTGCTAGATTTGAGCCATCCGGAGGTTGTTTCGCTTGAGAGGGCCATTTTAGAGCATTGGCCTAGCTTCTTTGAGGTCAGTATCATGCCTCACATTGTGTTAGGGGAATTACTTCTTAGGATCTTAGTCTTTCGATCTAATTGCTTCTGTGAAGTCTGTGTACGCGAGGTGACCAATACGTGATGGGGCTTATTTGTGGAAAATTGACCATCTAGGGCTCTTAGGTTCTTATGTTCATGAGATATGAAGTTGTTTGGTTATGTTAAGTTTCCCATTTACTTGTTTCACTTCTACGTATATTAATAAGAATTATTTGCTTCATGTTCCACTCTTATTGCCTATTTTACTCTCGTGTGCCTCAACTTAAGTGCTACCTTTTTGATTGCCATGCTATCTTTACCTAATTGTTTATCCGTGATTGAAAATTTCATTATCACTTCTGTAATTGTCTATCTTTAATTGAGGATATTATTGTCTTTTCCGTAACATGCTTATCCTTAATTTAATTTGATGTATCTCTTTCATAATTTCTCAACCTTAATAAATTTATTTGTTATCATAGTTGAATTCTCCTTATTTGGAATTATTGACTCATATTATCTCCCTTGTTGTCAAATAATTATTGAGACTAGTATTCTCTGTTGTGTTTATTCTTTGTGAGCCTGTTTTATCGCTTCTTTGTGTTTCAAAGCTCTTGAGTTAATCTACTTACCATATTCTCGTGTTATTGTTGTTGTTGTTGTTGAGTTCAATTTGTTGAGCCGAGGGCTATGCGCGGTGGTGGTATTAACATTATTTAGAGGAAATGTTATGGAATATGGGCATGTGTTGTGAAGGTAATTCTACTGTGTTGTTGTGTTTTTTGCACGTGATATTGTTGGGTGAATTTGTTTGGGTGTTTGCACGAGGTTTCTGCCGTGCTATTGTTATTATTGATGTTGCACATGCAGCGTAAAAAGGCGGGCTATATCTCTGTGTTTTAACATTTCTGTTACATCCTGCATTTTTTGTACGTTAAAATTTTGTCATAAGATAATCGACGTAAGTTCGGGATTGAGATTATTCTGGGATTATAAGTATTTTGCTACTTCAAACAAGTGATAAGTAAATTCATGAAGGTAAAAGGGTAAGCGAATCAAAGAAAATGAGTTTCGTCGAAGTTTGACATTTTGGAATAAAATACGGTCCAAGCTAAAATAGCCAATATTAATGGATTAGAATCATACAAGGTACCACATGACCATGATAATTAGATGTATAAAGTGTATTAAAAAGTGAGTAGAATTTTATGTAATTTAAAATAATTCTTGATGTGGGAGATTAACGCGTAATTAAGAGAATTGGTGGTCTATTGTATTTGTTGTCTTCTTTTTCCTATGCAAGTATACTGCTTCTTTCAACTAGTATGCAAACTTATATAAAAATAAAGGACTTACATATCCATTCTTAAGGAAAGTTTTTATATTACAATGTTAGTCAATGGATATTCACGCAAGAATTCATAAAGTCAATCAAGAAAATTCCATAAGCATCTTAGCAATGTGACTCTAAAGAACCCCGGTATAACCTTTTTCAAAATATCATGCGTTTTTTTCCCTACTTTGAGCTGCCATTAAGCATTGTCGCAATCAACAGTGTAAAAGTTATTATGAAGACAATCACTTCAGGTATGTCAAGTCTAAGCCCTTCCTTTATTTTGGCATGATCTCGTAATTATACGAGATTGATAACGAGGCATAAAGAGAAATTTATATTCCTAAATTTATGTGCATATTTCTAGTCTCATAAGTTACAGTATTCTTCCTTATCAGGACTTGATATTCAATTGAGTTTTGTCTTGTTCTAGTCAAGAAAGCATAGAGCCTATATACGCAGTATTACAATATTTTCATTATGATCGATATATAATCGATGGGAAGGCCCTTATTGATCAACCTCTTATTAGATGGTAAGTTATATATCGAGCCTACTATGGACGAGTGCCTATGGGCGAGCCCAGTTGGCCGACATACAATGCCTAGTATGGCTGAGCTCCTACGAGTGAACCTACTACGATAGAGAAGTTATATATATATATATATATATATACCAAGCTTTATAAGGCCGAAAAACTACTTTACTTACTATATTGGGAGCGTTTAGTAAGTATCAGCAGGTAAGTATAACTTCATATTATCTTTGACTCCCAGTTGCTTTCAGTTATTATACTTTGAGTTCAGTTTCAGCTTTTAGTATATTGCTTAGATATTTCGTACATTATTTCGTATAGACGTCCCATTTCTAGGGGAACTTTATTTCATGCGTGCAGGTTCAAATAGATAGACGGGTAGACCTCCTCATTAGGTATTGCCCTAGTTCAGCTCGATCGGTATGCCTTATGCCCTTCGGTGTTGCCGGTTCTAGAACTTTATGAACATCTTGTGTATATATGTATGTATGTTATAAGTAGGTAGGGGCCCTGCTCTGACATAGTACATTCATCGGTAGAGGCTAGTATATATATCCTGTCAGTTAGTGCAGTATGCTGGGTTTGTAGGCCTAGTATGTATATTTTGTTGGTTTGACAACTGTAGTAGCTATGATGGTCTTGTCGGCCCAGCTTTATTTTGATGTTTAGTCAGAGTTAGTTCCCGTTCAGTTTTGTATCATGCTTCAGAAATTGTCTTGCAGTGTGGCACATGGCCAAAGTATGACAATATATGTTAAGAGTCCCTAGGTCGCAATTTGTTACGTAAGGATAAGTGAGGCACGGGGTGCCGGTGTCGCCCCCTGGTTCGTCCCTTAGTTGCAAGTTGGTACGGAATGATAATTAAGGCACCGGGTGCCAGTCTCGCCCCCCTGGATTGAGCTGTGACAATTTCTATGCACGTGCGGCGAGATAAGGAGGGCATTCACTTTATTATTGCGCATATGGCGAGACAAGGTAGGCTATGTAAGGGATTGATTTGTGATGGCCTAGGGGCTTTGTTCTTGTTGATACTTTTGTAGTGGCGTGCCTAACTTGTGTGAGTTTTACCTTATGTGAAATTGTGGGAATTGTTTCTTATATACCGTTCATTTCCTCTCGTTAACCTGAACTGTGATAGAACACTTTTACAATTACACACGTAATTAACCACCCTTATCGGTTTAAGAAGATAGATCCCGATGTTATTGATAAAGGCTGAGAATCAGTGATGAGCAATAAAACATATAAAGTTCATATCATGATATCTCAGTAAAAGCACAACAAGTTGTTAAACGTAGAGTTTAAATCAAATCATTTGGTTTAAACTCAGTTTCAGTAAAATATTTTGAAGATATTTTTTAATAGTTATCATGTAGAGGCTCAGTGCAACAGTGAGAAAAATGGTGAAATCATGAACAGCCCCTCGGGCAAAACATCACTCATGTACAACCTCGCGTGCAAACCTCACAGTAACTCGTATACAGCTCCTTGGGCATACCTCACCATCACTCACACTCAATGGGTACCCATGCTCACTGAGGGTGTGCAGACTCCGGAGGGGATCCTTCAGCCCAAGCACTATAATAAGCTACCTCATGGCCTAAATCAATCAGGCCCTCAGCCTCACACAATCTTGAATCAGTAACAACATGTTGCGGCGTGCAGTCCGATCCCACAAATATCCTCACAAATCAGGCCCTTGGCCTCACCCGGTCATAAATCTCTCAAGTCATTCGACTCTCAGTAAAAACAGGGTAGTCAGCCCAAGTCAATATTTATATGCATCAAAATACAGTAATAAAGACTGAGTTATGAAATCAATAGGTATAACACGACTGAGTATAGATTTTTCAATCAAAAATAGTGGAATGATAGTTAGAAAAAGGCCCCTAAGGGTCCAAACAGCTCTGGCACAAGTCCAACATAGGCATTCAGCCCAATTTACTGAAACTCTTTCTAAAACACATAAGTATCATATAGTTTCAACCAAATTCGCAATTTTATAGTTGCCACAGGACGGACCAAGTCACAATCCACAAGGGTGCACGCCCACACACTTATCACCTAGCATGTGCGTCACCTCAAAATAGTAAAATGATACGAGATCCAAGATTTCATACCCTCAGAACTAGATTTACAATCGTTATGTACCTCAAACCAGTCAAATCCCTACTCCGCATTTCTCTTGCCCCTCGACTCGGCCTCTAATCGCTCCAAATCTAATCACAACCAGAAGAATAATATCAATATGTGCTGATCGAATGAATGCCACAAGAAAAAATATTAAATTAGACACAAATCACAAAATCCACTCAAACCCGGCCCTGGGCCCACGTCTCATAATCCAATAAAAATCACAAAACTAGAAAGGACTTTCACTCACGAGTTAGTACATACAAGATCTATCAAAATCCGACTCCATTTAACCCCTCAATCCTCAATCAAACTCTCAAAAAATCCCAAGCCCTAACCCCTCATTTTCACCATAATCTTCACTAGATACATGATTAAACAACGAGAATTTACCATAAACATGAGTATTAGAGCTCAAGTAACTTACCTCACTGATAATCCCTGGAATCCCTCTTCAAAAGAACCCAAAAAGCTCTAATCCCGTCTTTAAAAAATGGTGGAAATGGGAAAAAATTGTGAAGGGTTTAATTTATACTTTCTTCACAGGCCTTTCTCCACCTGTGGTCAAAATAGTGCACCTGCGGTGCCGCTTCTGCGCCCAAAAGTCCGCATATGCGGAAGTCACTTAAATTTCCAAAACTGCACATCCGCCCCAAGTCTCTCACCTATGGGCACGCAGATGCATCCAATCCTCCGCATCTGTGACTCCTCTCATGGACCTCTATTTCCGCATATGCGCCTTCCCCCCGCACATGCGATCTCGCACCTGCGGTCCCCACTCCGCATGTGCGATTAACATAGAACCAGCAGCTTCAGCTGCATTTTCCAAGTTTTAAACTCTCCGTTAACCATCTGTAATCATCCCTAGCCCCTCAGGCCCTCAACCAAATATACCAACAAGTCACATATTGACATATGAACTTAGTCGAAACTTCAAAGCACTCAAAACAACATCAAAATACCAAATCACCCTCGGATTCAAGCTTAAGAACTTCTAAACTTCCAAATTACACAAATGATGCCAAAACCAATCAAACCTCCTCCGAATAACATCAAATTTTGCACACACATCACAAATGATAATACGAATCTACTCCATTTTCTAAAATTCCATTCCGACCGAAAATCGCCAAATTTACAATTTCGTCAATTCAAGCATAATTCTACCACGGACCTCCAAATTACATTACGGATGCGCTCCCAAGTCCAAAATCACGTAATGGAGCTAACCAAATCATGAAAATCAAAATCCGATATCGTTTACTCATAGGTCAACATCCGGTTGACTATTCAAACTTAAACTTCTAAATTGGAGACTAAGTCTCTCATTCTACACAAAAACCACTCTGGACCAAAAGCAACGAAAAGGATACGATAAAATACAACTGAGAACACATAAGGAAGCAGAAATAGGAGAAACGGGGCTATAACTCATGAAGCAACCAGCCGAGTCGTTACATCCTTTCCCTCTTAAATAAACATTCGTCCTCTAACTAGTCTAGAAATATACCTGAAACCTCAAATAGGTGTGGATATTTGCTCCGCATATCCTGCTCGGTCTCCCAAGTAGCCTCTTCCACAGTCCGACCTCTCTAATGCACTTTCACTGAAGCTATATCCTTTGATCTCAACTTTTGGACCTTGCGCTCCACAATAGCCACTGGCTCCACATCATTAGTCAAATCACCATCTAATTGAACCATGCTGATATCCAACACGTGAGACAGATTGCCGATATACTTCCTGAGTATAGATACATGAAACACTTGATGCACACCCGATAAGCTAGGTGGCAAAGCAAGCTCCTAAGCCACCTCCCTAATCCTCTGAAAAGGAACAATAAACCAGGGCTCAACTTGTCCTTCTTCCCAAATCACATAACACCCTTCATGGGCGAAACCTTCAGCAGAACCTTCTCCCCAACCATATAAGACATATCACGAACCTTGGTGTCAGTATAATTTTTTTGTCTTGACTGAGCTGTACGAAGTCGCTCATGAATCAGTTTCACCTTGTCCAAAGCATCCTGTACCAAGTCTTTACCCAAAAGCCTAGCCTTGTTTGGCTCAAACTAACCGACTGGAGATCTACGCCGTCTCCCATATAAAGCCTTGTCACACCTCTTTTTACGGCGCTTTAACATACTCCGGCGAAAAGGAATATATATATATAAGCGCAAAAAGAGTT
>MU681939.1:38719-55487 GCA_026770625.1 Nicotiana glauca | reverse complement strand
ACCGGGATAACTTATACCTCACAGATGGTGGGGTAATTAACACCGGTATAACTTATACCTTCCTCTTATAAATTATTCAATTGTCATTCTTAATACAACATACCAAACAATGAATAAACAACAATCCCAGCATAACTTATCCCATTATAACTTATTCCATTATAACTTATCCCGGTATAACTTATACCGGTATAACTCATATTCCAACCAAACGACCCCTTAAAGTACCAAATTCAATATCCAAATCGAAATCCAAAAAATTTAAAAATTAGATCCAAGCTCCAATCTTAATCCGACAATCCAAATCGAAAATCTAAAAAAAATCGATTTTAGGCTCACCCCTAACCAAATGTCAAACTAATTCTAGATTGAAATTCCTAATTTTCTCTTCAACCATCCTTACTAACCTACCTACATGAAAAAAATTCCTTCTATTTTGGGCTAATCTAAATTTATTCATCCTATACTCTTTGAACTATACAACCTCTACAGCTGTTATTTTACTTTGACATTTAATTAAATGTCCAAACTGTGTGTTTTAATATGAGGTTGTTAATGACTAATTTATAACTTCTAGATATGCTTTATGGTTAGTAATTAGTAGCATGAGATTTGTTGGCTCATGCTAAAATATTGACTAATTTTGTGGCTGGCAAATTATATAGCCCCAGGTGGACCCCAAAATATAACCAACTACAAATCTCTTTCATACTTAGCATACCATATAGATCCACCCTGTTCCTTATTGATTAGGCATATAATCAGCAGATCTAGGATTATAAAAATATGGGTACAATATTAAAAAGGAAAAAAAAAAAAGAAGAGTATTTAATGGGAATGTATATCTCTTACTTTGAATAAATAATTCAACTTTCGACCAATTGCATCATTAAATCTTTTCGGAATATGAAGGTCAACAAATAATATTATATTAGTTTTAGAAAATGTGTACAAAAAATACTTAGTTTGACAGCACGTGCATCATAATTTGGGCCTAAATGTCGCGATCCAAAATCCATTAAAGGTCGTGATAGCGCCTACCATCACTATCAGGCAAGCCAACAATAAATGATTATCTTAATTACTCATGTTAGTATTTGAAATCATAATTTTATTTAATTACATAGTACAAAATGGGATTTACAAAGTGAATGAAAATATTTTCGCAACTACATTAATGAATAACCCGTAAGCACCCCCAAAACCCGGTGTCACAAGTGCATGAGAATCAACTAGGAAGTAAAATAAGAGACATCATCTATTTGGAATACAAATTAGATCCGAAAAATTATAATTAACTCTGAAGGACACTCTGCTGGGTGCGGATCATAACATGAAATGCAGCTCACGGTAAGTCCCAGCATCATCCGCGTCTCCGCGCCCAAAGGACCACCAGCATAAATGTACATGCACAAAAATGTGTAGCAAGTGCAGTATGAGTACGTAAATCAACGTGCACCTAATAAGTATCTAGCCTAACTCCAAAAGAGCAGTGACGAGGGGTCATATCGACACTTACTAGTGGTCCAATAATATCAGGTACAATAAGGCGGCGAACAAATATGAGGCAGAGTAAATAAACGAAATAAACAAGTATAAATATGTGGTACAATTCTCCTCTTTACAATAAACTCAGGCTCTCAATTAACAAATTGCTCCTCAACCGGAGCATTATATATATATATATATAAAAAAAATATTACTTCACTCATATTTTAACTATTTTTTGATGTTATTTGATCTTTAAAATGCCCAACATGGTTTAGTTATTATTTTATGACTAATTGAGTTGTGTATGATGATTTAGGGTGTTTGGAGTGCAAAAATATGAAGAAAAGGTGCTCTAGCTAGAGGAGGAGAGGTTGGATATGTCGCATCCAACCTAGAAAAAAATCGTATATTGTGTAACTTTGACAGTGAAGTCGGACCATAGCATCCACCTTAGCATCCACACCTGGGCACATCAGAGATGGAGGAACAAAGAGTGGATGCGAAGCATCCACCCTAGCATGCAAAGCTGAGAAGTGGAGGATGTTGCATCCACCCCAACGTCAATTCCTGAAGCTGAGTCGGATTAGGAGCAGGAGAATCTTGGCCCACGACTTTTGTACGCCATATATAAGCCAAAAACGCCTCTTTTAGGTCATGTAACATATCGGGAAGTGAGAAAAAGCCACGACAAAGCTTGAAAACCACGGAATCCGTCTTGAGTTCTTACCTTTTCCTTCTTTTATTGATTTTTATGCATTCTTAGGAATTACTTGTTTTTACCATGAGCATGCGTGGCTAAGAACCTTATTGTTCTAGGATCATGGGTGATACATGAATGATGATGTTTGAAATTTAATTTGACGGAGTTGATTTTATTGTATTAGGTTATTTATTTAATTCTGTTTTTAATTATTTTGCTGAGTAGCTAATAGTGAAATACTATCTACGAATCTAGAGTTGAACTCAAGAGTGGGAATTCTAGATTGCATATAGAATTAAATAGAGCAAGTTCTTGAACCTGGGCATTGGGGAAC
Organism: Nicotiana glauca; assembly: GCA_026770625.1. Taxonomy (NCBI): domain Eukaryota; kingdom Viridiplantae; phylum Streptophyta; class Magnoliopsida; order Solanales; family Solanaceae; genus Nicotiana; species Nicotiana glauca. The sequence continues at coordinate 52,962 of MU681939.1, read as the reverse complement.
GGATTCGCAATTAGGATAGAAATATACCTAATTGTCTTGCTTGGTTGGAATACAGAAAGTGTAAATGCATTCTTGTTAATCTTAATTCCATAGATATATATGCATTAAGTTAGCTTGAATAGGCGAGTAAGAAAGATTTTTATGAGTAACATCAACCCTGTCAATCCACAATCCAGATAGATCAATTAGTCACTTTAAGAAAAGGACGCAACATGATTGTTAGCTAACCTTTCACCTTGGGATATCCTCTCCTACTGATTGTTAATCGAAATTGATTAATTGTTTTGGTTGATTTTTAGTTAATTCATTGCTTGATAGCTTTAGTAGTAATCAGTCACTTATATATATTTTGTGAGAAATCTTTTGAATTAATAATTTATTTAATGCAGCTTTTATCCGAAATATCGGATCGATATCCACAAGGAGCTAATATTGGTTGGGAATTGGGTTTCTACCCAATCTAGCTATCTGCGTTGTTCTTAATTGCACTTCTAACCATATTTTGTTTTGTTTCTATTCTACTTTTATGCTAGTGAATGATGAAAATAATCTAAGTACAATATTTTTGTATGAGTTTTAAATTAATAAAAGGCACTAGGGAAGTAACTTACACCTCGGTGAGTATCTAACGGGGTCTAAAACTTATGGAAAACTTATAATAATTGGGACTATGATATAACCCTTGCACATGATTACTCACTCTGTGTCTATCGGTAGTTTGAGTGACTTTGCCCTAAATTGGCTTTCTCAAGCCCAATTGGGTGTTCAAACAATGCAAGCAAAATTGGCTAAAGTCGGGTATTACTATCTCTAGGTTTAACCCTTTAATTGGGGCTTTCAATTTTATGAACGCACCCTAATTCCTTGTTAGGCTGAATTTCCTATACTTAGTCTTTCTTCTTAAGAAGAGTCTAAGTCAAATAGGCACGAATCAGTATTTGCAACCATCAATTCAACAATTAAAGCATGAAACAAGCTAAATATCATTAACCCTTAAACAATTAAGCCCTAAAATTGAAGACTCATTAAATACTCACACCCAACCCTAGCTAATGGGTTTAGCTACTTATAATGAAGGTAGAAATCAATGATTTAGATGAAATATAACCCATAAAAAGTAATTACAAGAGTAGAATGTAAGATTGATGGCTAGCAATGCTCTAAAATTACTCTAAGAAGCAAAAAGCGGCTGTTCACATGCTCTTCAAAACAACCGATACCCTAAAAATATACAAAAGAACTATTTATACACAGTTGAAATTTCCAAACAAAATTTCCCCGATTGAGATTTCGCTGACAGCGTAATATTGGGTGCCTCAGTGCTTGAACATCCGCGGCCCCGCAAAAGCAAGCGCGGACCGCATTTTTTCTATTCTGAGCTTGGTCTAGACTTGATTTCGCTGGGAGCAGAAAAGCAACCTCCTCAGTGTTGTCTTCAACCGTGACCGTGAAATATGTTCGCGGACTGCGCTCTTCATTTGAGCTCAAATCTCCACTCCTCTTATTCTAAATTTTGCCCTCAGCGTAATATGGACCGGGGCCGCGTCAAGTAATTTTGCTGCCGCACTAATTAACCGCGGGCAGCAGTGTTTGTTGAGCCCAAAATTGTCTTCTCTGAACCTTAATTCGCTAAGAGCGTAATTTATAGTCACCTCAGCGGTTCAACTTCCGCGACCGCACTATTTCATCGTTGTCAGCGCTTTTAGCTTAGCTTTGAACTTCTGCAGATTTACTCCTTTATGAGTTGGTTATGACTTTCTTGCTTTATTTTGACCAAATACTGCAAACAAGCACAATAAGTTAGTTTTTGGGAATACTTTTACACATTTTTTTATCCAAAACCTAAGAAAAAGGAGCATAAAATAGGCTAGAATTCCTAGTTATCAACTCCCCTAAACTTAAGATTTTGCTTGTCCTCAAGCAAACAAAGTAATTCCCACCTCCTCAAGATAAAAGAAAGGAAAATTTCAGCTGTCCTAAGGTGACTTCATCAAGCATTAATAGGGACTAACAGTTACCCTCAACTCAAATGCATTATTAACAACACACAACCTTTTTAGAACCATGGCTTTAGTGCGACACAAAAGCATAAAGAGTTGACTTAACTCATCAAGGAAACTCTTTCTACTATACAGGTCATTATGGAACCCAAACTCATACTCCTCGACTCTCCTCGACTCTCCATATGCAAACCTCACTTTATATTGTAGCATTCAGAACAAGGATTTTGGAAAAGACACTCATGTCTCTCAAAGGAAGGTCACAAGTCTGGCTCTAAGTACCATAAGCTTGCCCCTTATGTGAATCACCACTAATGTAAGCTCACTCAACTCGAAATCCAATAGGGTTTTTGTGGGAATGTAATGAAGGTTTTTGGTTCAAGGTAGGATATATCAGTTTATGAAGGTTTCATCTTTCCTTAAGAACTTCATTTTCTTCATTTCAGTTTACATTTTCTTGACTTTTTGAGTCATTTACTTCTTCCCTCGGGGAATAGAGAGATACATTGTCACTCTTTCTTGTTCATGTCAATCCTTTTTTTTCCTTTCTAATCATTCCAAGCCTTTCATCTTTGCTTTTATTGAATCCTTTCATTTTTTTCTTCATTGTTCACTTTTTTTTTGACTTTTTGGCTTTGCTTTCTTTTTATTTTGCCTTTCCTTTTCTTCCTTTTGTATGTTTTATCACTTTTTCCTTCCTCTTCTCTCCCCCTAAACTTATACTTTTTCCAATTGTGCTAAGGAAAGATCGGGTGCCAAGAGAGGATCATGTGAAAACGGATAAAGGCTTGTATCATGGTTATTGAAAGAACAAAGTCTATGGTTCAACAGGGTTGACTAGGGATAATATATTTGGTGGGATATGGATGCTTTCAAGTACTAATTTAGATCAAGGAGAGCCTATAATCATTTCTCAAGTTGAGCTATACTTAGAATTTTGCCTAGACAAACATCCAAGGCAAGTTCTAGACTTACTGGCATGGGACTTGGACTTGCAAATCAATACCTCACGTCACAAGCTTTAGGATTTCTAAAGAGACAGAGTCGAGGGCCCACAACAACCTTAACTGAGATTTGAGCAACACAAATGGTCTCGAAAAATCACTCGATGATTGTTTAGTCAATACAAGAGTCTAAAGGTCACGACTATCACCATCCTTTACACATCAATTTGTTTCTAACCATAAGATCAAAGGTAAATGTGTTAGGCCCAAGTGAAGCTTTGCATGAGACACTTTTGTTCATTACTACTATTTATACAAAAAAAAAAAAACAGACTCAAACCCTTAAGAGGGTGCCATGCCATCCATCATCGGGAAGAGACACCCGGTTCACACAAACTCCACCTTTGGAAAGAACCGTGGTATTAAGAAACCCAAAGGCTTATTGATCATAAAAACTTGTAAACGTAAGAAGCTACAAACTGAAAAAGAAGCTACTAAACGAAATAAGAAGCTATGCTATTAAGGAAAATTGTAAAAAAAAGTTATGAAGTAAAATACGGAAAGTAAACTGAATATATACAATAGGGGATTGAGACGAATATACATAAAAGATAAATGAATATATACATGGAAAAGTAACTTATACACATACCGAAAGCGGAAAATAACGAAAAGTAAAAAATAAATGGTAAATTTATATACATACCAAAAGTAAAAAATAACAATAATGAAAATAAGTATTATATTTGCATTCCAGTCATCAAATCAAAAATAGGACCCCCCCTCCCAAATAAAAATTAACATTATCTTCAATGTTAAAGCAAAAATAAGATCAAAGAGGGATTAGAGAGTAAAGAAAACTCCCTATATGGTCTGTATCGAATCTTGCACATCAGTGGGGTCAGCTCCCTCCGGGTCCTGTGGCTGAACTGAGTCACCTCCCTTAGGGTCCTCCAGCTTAATCTCCAATTCATCAGCCTGGGGAATCACTCGTCTCCTCATGGGCTCTCTATCACCCTCCTGCTCTGGTGCTTGTGTTGCCTGAGTTGCTGGGACTTTCTCCCCCAATAATAGGTCCAATGGGATGTCGCCAACTGATCTTATCTTTTCCAATTCCCCTCTCAACAGCTTCACTGACTCCTTTGAGGCCCGAGTATTTTTCAGCTTCTTCGTTTGCTTGCTCAGGTCTTTAATTGATGTTCTTTGAGCTGCCAAAGCATCCATGATGAGCTTCTGGTTGTCAAGGAGATTCTTCTGGTGGTCCAGAAGCTCCTTAAGAGATTCCTCCACTGAAGCAGGTACCTGGGGCTATGTTGGAACTGACTGGGATGCCACTGTGCTAGATAGGACAAACATCTTTAATGTTGTTTCCTACATCCAGTTGTTGTTGATGCTGGAGAGAGTCTGGTTAACCCTATGTGCAGTCAGAGGGTATGCGGATGAAAACGGCACTGAAGAAGGTGTGGAAGTAGATGGTACGAATGGAGGATGTGGTATGGCAGTGGGAGGCTCGGAATCAGTGGCCACCACCCTTGGCTCTTCAGATTGGCCAGTGGAAGCTTTTCCCTTGGACTTGCGGTTGTCCAAACCGTGAAGGTTATACCATGAGAATGACCTTTTTGGCCTCACTTTGGTGTCGAAGTCCCTTTTCTCAACCTCCTGATCCTCCAGGTACATAGTGAGGAAGTTCGAAAAAGGGTAGGAGATCTCATCCCTATTAACCACTTTGGTGATCACTATGGCCATAATATTCCCAATGTTGATTGGAAACCCTGCCATAATAGCCCCCACAATAATAGCCCGGGAAACTAGCATATCACTGTCATGCGAAGTAGGGTCTAACTGGCTACACACAAAGGTCTCCCACCCCTTTGTCTCGAAACTCAAAGTGTTCTTTTAAACTGGGACCCTAGGTGTCAGCAAAGCTGGAGTAGTCCCTCGGAGATCAATCACTGATGCAAGCCAAGGGTGGGCCAAGTCCTCTATAGCCACATTTTCCAAATACAAGAACTCATCTTCCTCATTGAACCCAACATACTCGTTCAAGGTCTTGCCATCAAACTTGATTTTCTTTTTTCGGGCTTTGGTAAAAAATGTGCGCTGTTTGATGTGGGTAACATTGGCGTAAAACTCCTTGACCAAGTGTTCATTGGCATCAAGTAGGTCGCTGGTGAAGAATGTCCACCCCATTCTCATTGAACTACCTATTGACATTAGGGTTATGCGGTGGTAGATCCCGCTCAATGAAAACCCTTTCATGTGTATGATCTCTGAGGCCACCACCCTCGAAACTTATGGTAGGCTTTTTTGCTAACAAATATTTCTTGCCATACCATCGGGTTCCTTGTTCTTTCCAATACTCCTATCTGGGTGTCACCACCATTTCCGTCATTAGGGATCTCAGCATCTACATCAATAGGGTCATCAGGTGAGGCCAAAGGTGTAGCTGGAGGAGAAGGTGATGCTTAGGATTCATTACCTTCCACTAACCCATCAGACGACTCAGAAGAAGCAGGAGAGGCAGGGGGTAAAGGCTCATCTCTCAATTGGAATCTCTCTAGGAAGTCCGGTACGTGAGTAGGTACAGAATCACCCTACGAGGCTTCTTGGGAAGGGACATACTCACTACCCTCAGAACGGGATGCGGCTCTGTCCGCATCTCTAATGGTGTTTTATATTTTTACAATAGATTGTTGTACTACTAAGGGTAACTTGATTCTTCCTCGTCCCCAACCCCGGAAGGACTCTCCTTTCCCTTTTTGTTTCTCACTTCCACCTCTAGATCTCACCATTGTCTGCATACACAACCAATGACAACTCATTAGTATTGTTTCTCAAATCACAGCAAAAGAGATGAAAAGTTGACAGCGTTTCACAAGTATAGATCCACTGAGAGAAAAAAGGGCTGCGACAGTAGAAGACTGGGGATCAGACTACCTAGCCTCTGAACCTGAGGTAACGCTGAGAGCAAAATTTCAGGCGCAGCCACGAAAGTTAAACTTTTGTTCACAGAAAAACAAACGCGGCCTAATTTTACACTTCTCTGAACTACATTTTCGCTGATTGCGATAAATGAAGCATGGCCGCGTAAAGCAGGCTACCATCAGTGGAATTTATACCGCTATATTCAACCCAATTTTTAACTGAGGAATTCACCAGAATGCTGACTACGGAATTCAAAAATCAAAAGGGCAACTGTAGGGTTCTTACTTAGCATACAAATTAGGCTATCAATTACTAGAATGCACAACCCTACCCCTCATTAAGCCTACTCAACAAGTGTCCACATGGATTTTTAATCTCAATACCCATATTATGCGTCTTAAGAAAACCCTAATAATAAAAAGAAGAAGAATCTAAACTAAGAGAAAAGAAAAACACAAAAATTAAAAAGCAAGGTGATGATTTGAGCATACCAATAGATTAATGAGTGTTGGAAATTGACTTCTAATTGGTATTGTGCAGATTATGGCTAAAATTAGGACGATGAACAGTAAAAAATTCTTTTGAAAAAGCAAGGAGCGAAAAGGATAAAAGGTTTGAAGACCTTCTATTTATACTAAAAAGCACGAGACCCACAAAGCTTACCTGGCGCGGCCTCAGAATTCCACCGCGGTCTGCGTTTTTACCTTTCAAAAGGGCTGCCTGTTCAACATTTTTGCTGAGAGCGAAAAAATATGCATGGTCACGGAACTGCTCCGTTGACCGCAAAAAAGCCTCTGCGAACACGTATGATACTTTAGAGAGGTGTCATTTTAGACTTTTCAAGCCCCCATCCGCTACCAAATTACGCCTCCACGAAATTCTTCCGCAGACCGCAAAATTTCGAGCACGGTCAGCGATACAGTTATAGACTTAACCAAATTTTTCCAGTTTTGTCCTGTACTGCATCAAACATTCCTACACACATCTCACAACCAGTTAGTCCAAAACAAATCCTACACTAAGAAGAAAATAAAAAAGAAGAAAAATAAATGGGTTGCCTCTCAAGAAGCGCTTGATTTAACGTCGCGGCACGATGCAGGTTGACATCAATCATTTGAGATGGATCATTGCCACCACGTGGCTGTCATCAAATTTGCCAAGATAGTGCTTCACTTTGTGCCCATTAACTCTAAAGATTTCACCATTTTTGTTTTTCAAATCAAGAGCACCGAACGGAGTTACATGCACGACCGCAAAAGGGCCACACCATTTTGACTTGAGTTTTCCCGGAAACAGTCGTAACCGAGAATTGAATAAAAGAACCAAATTACCCTCCTTGAATTCCTTGCTATGTTCATACTTGTCATGTAAAAACTTCAACTTGTCCTTATACAAGGATGAGCTGGAATAGGCATGGAACCTAAACTCATCAAGTTCATTGAGTTGCTCTACCCGAAGATTTGTTGCAACATCCCACTCAAGATTTAACTTCTTCAAAGACCACATGTACTTGTGCTCTAACTCAACCGAAAGATGTCACGCTTTCCCAAATACCAACCGGTACGAAGACATGCCAATTGGAGTCTTGTAAGCAGTCCTGTAAGCCACAAAGCATCATCCAATTTCTTTGACCAGTTAGTCCTATTTGCATTGATAGTTTTTAACAATATGCTCTTTATCTCCCTGTTGGAGACCTCAACTTGTCCAATAGACTGAGGATGGTAAGGGGTTGATACCTTGTGATTGACATCATACTTTGCAAGCAACTTTGGACAATGTAGGCCAATAAAAACCACAACTAAGCACCTCTGAAGCAGTCCTCGCCCCACCATGATGACCACCGTAGGGAGAGGAATGATAAGTATCAAGAATACTTATTTTCTCCTCTTCCGAAACACAACTTTGGATCACACCGTCATTACAAATCTTGAACAAATAAGGCTCATCCCAGTAGTAGTTCAAGCTGTCCTGTTTAAGGTTCTTCCTTTGGTTAGAAGAGAGCTCACATGGGACAATGATGGTCACAAGAAAGATGGCAACATCAGCGAACCAAGGCATGCTATTCACAGATACGGAGAGGAATTGTTCATTAGGGAATGAATCATTAATTTTGAGGCCATCACAGGGCCTCCCCTCCTCCTCCAAGCGGGACAAGTTGTCCGCCACTTGGCTTTTACACCCTTTTTGATCAACAATCTCAAGGTCAAACTCTTGAAGCAATAGAACCCATCTCATCAACCGAGCATTAGAATCCTTCTTTTTCATCAAGTAGCGGAGTGTTGCATGGTCGGTATGAACTATCACCTTGGCACCCATGAGATAAGGCCTAAACTTCTCCATGGAGAACACTATGGCTAGCAACTCTTTTTCTGTCACCGTGTAATTAACTTGGGCATCATTCATGGTTTTGCTTGCATAATACACTGGGTGAAACATCTTGTTCACTCTTTGACCCAAGACCGATCCTACCACAACATCACTTGCGTCGCACATGAGCTCAAAAGGTAAGCTCCAATTAGGTGCGGTAATAATGGGAATGGTTGTCAGTTTGTACTTGAGAAGTTCAAAAGCTTTCATGCATTCATCATTAAACACGAACTTTGCATCCTTGTGCAATAATTTGCACAAAGGATTCACTACCTTAGAAAAGTCCTTGATGAACCTTCGGTAGAACCCCACATGCCCAAGAAAACTCCTAAACCCCTTGACTGAAGTAAGAGGAGGAAGATTTTAAATCACTTTAATTTTCGCCTTTTCCACCTCTATACCGTTCTTTGAGATCTTATGGCCGAGGAAAATGCTCTCATCGACCATAAAGTCGCATTTTTCCCAGTTAAACACTAGATTTTTCTCTTCACACTGGGCTAGCACCTTGTCAAGATTCTTCAAACACTCATCAAAAGAGTCACCCACAACACTAAAATCATCCATGAATACTTATAAGAAATCATCCACCATGTCCGTAAAGATAGCCATCATACTCCACTAAAAGGTAGCCAGTGCATTAACACAAACCGAATGGCATAAGTGAAAATGCAAAGGTCCCGTACGGGCATGTGAAGGTGGTTTTCTCTTAATCTTCCGAAGCAATCAAAATCTAGTTATAACCTGAGTACCCATCCAAAAAGCAGTAGAAGGCACGCCGAGCAAGTCTATCTAACATTTGGTCAAGAAAGGGTAATGGAAAATGATCTTTGCGGGTCACTTTATTCAAATTCCAGTAGTCCTTGCACACCCTCCATCCAGTGACAGTCCTGGTAGGAATCAACTTATTTTGATCATTGGTGACCACAGTCATACCACCCTTCTTTGGCATAAACTGTACCGGTGAAGTCCATGAACTATCCGAGATGGGGTACACAACCCCTGCATCTAGCCACTTGAACTTTTTCTCAACATCTTGCATAGCCTCGTTCAACCTCCTTTGGTGTTCCACGGAGGGCTTGGAATCATCTTCAAGTATAATCTTGTACATGTAAAAGGCGGGGCTTATTCCCCGAATATCAGCTAGAGTCCATCCAGTTGCCTTTTTCCTTCTTTGGAGCATCTCTAGTATGGCATCTACCTGCACGTTAGTAAGACACGAAGAAAGAATAATAGGAAAAGTTGAACTAGGGCCCAAAAATTCATACCTGATGTATGAAGGCAAAGGCTTCAACTCCAATATAGGAGGTTCCTCAATTGAGGGATTTGTTGGCGGAATCTTTCTATTCTCAAGATCCAAAGAAAGCTTACGGGCTCATAAGAGTAAGAACCCATTCCATGCGGGCAGCGGTGTCTGTTGAGCCCAAAATTGCCTTCTCTGAACCTCAATCCGCTGAGAGCGTAATTATGGTCGCCTCAGCGGTTCAACTTCCGCGGCCGCACTATTTAATCGATGTCAGCGCTTTTAGCTTAGCTTTGAACTTGTGCTAGTTTTACTCCTTTATGAGCTGGTTATGACTTTCTTACTTCATTTCGACCAAACACTGCAAACAAGCACAATAAGTTAGTTTTCGGGAATACTTTTACAAAAAATCCAAAATCTAAGAAAAAGGAGCATAAAATAGGCTAGAATTCCTAGTTATCAATAACATTGAAATACACTTCAACACAAATTCGTGAAATCTTCCAAAATGCCAATTTTCCACAATAAGCACCGAAACGTTTGCGGGTCATCCAAAATCCGATCCGGACACACACTTAAGTCCAAAATCATCATACGAACCTATTGGAACTTTCAAATCCCGATTCCGAGGTTGTTTACTCAAAAGTCAAACATTGGTCTACTTTTTCAACTTAAAGCTTACGAAATGAGAATTTCCTTCTAAATCAACTCCGAACTTCCCGAAATTAAATTTTGATCGCCTGTATAGTCATAATACATGAAGTGAAGCTACTCAAGGCCTCAAATCGTTGAATGAGCACTAGGACTCAAAACGATCGATCAGGTCGTTACACTAAATTTGCCCTTATATATAACATACCAACTCTCATACGAGCTCTCGGCGGTTCATATGTACACTACTTCAACTAGAGTGACAAAAATAGAACTTTCACATTTTTTATAGGGCTATTTTCACTTTTAGACCATGACACAAACTATTTATATTCAGTACTCCAAAAAGTATATATAAAATTTGTACAATTTTTAGAGTCTAAAATTTGTATATATATGTCTAATATTTTTAGAGCGCGGCTTTACAATTTCATTTTCTCTTTCTTATATGCTCTAGCAACGGGTATAATGAGATGATTGATAGGATTTCGATCTCTTAACTAGCCTTAATAAAGAAATTTTTTGTTAACTCTACTTTGAGACTGAAATTGCATCTTGTCATATTTAACTTTATTTTGCATCACAAACTATAGGTTTTGATATTTTACAGGGTTCTCTTATAATTTAGTACATATGAAAATAATTTAGTTGTTTGATTGATTTTTATATTATGGTTAGTACTATATGGTATCAGAAAGAAATTTGTAGCTTTATACTAGCCAGGAATAAAATTGGTGAATAATGTAAATGACAGTTTGGGCACTAGTAACCTAATCTGATTTTGTTCATTTTTTATTCATTTCCTTTCAGTTCTCATTCACCAGCTTTCTCCTTTGTTTTTTTATGGAATATTTTGGCAAATGAGGATTCAATCAAGTCATTTGATAATGACTTTCTAATTAAGATTTTTTTTTTGAAGTGGGGTATGAACGAGTGAATATGTAGTGTTCTAAGAGCAGGTAAAAAAATGGACGGTGTTTGGTAAAATTAAAACGTTTAACCTAAGTAAAATGTGATGAAATTGCAAAGTCTTGCTCCAACAAACTTGTCTTATTCTCTTTTAAAGTTACCTTCTAGAAATAATAAAATAAACGATATTAAAATATCCATTACGGGCATGCATATTAAGATACTGAATCTAATAAATAATTATGTATCTGAACATTATACATGCAACTAATTAAAAGATTACCACTCGTGCAAGTGTGGTTGGTCGCGTTATTTGGACCTTTGTTGCTTACATATAATTTCATTAATTTAGGTATGAGGAGAATCTGGATTTATAAAAGAAGAAGAAGAAGAAGTTATAATTTATGCAAATTAATATTTCAGTCTACAATATAGAAATATATGTTCAAAGTTTGAGTGTTGATCTAGAAGAATTTAAATTAAATATAGATATATGATCATATTCAATAATAGATTTAAAAATATGTTTTAATTACCTAGAACAAAATAGAAATAATTGTTTTGATTTATATAGAAAATAACTTTATTTAGTAATAAGGTTATTATCATATACTATAAGAAGAATATAATTTTTGTACTAAAATTATATTTAGACTACAAATAATTTACTAGAATTTGTTTTTCAGACTTTATTTATTTTACTAATGGACACTAGCTAATTATGGGGCATATTGGATACGTGTGTGTGTACACTTCCAAATTTTTCAATCAGATGTGTCTAATCTGAATATTCCCTATATTAAATGAAAGTTAGTTCTCGCAATAATTTGTTGGTGTGTATCAGTGAATGTGTACAGAAAAAGCTAATTTTTTACACAATTATCTAGAAATGTTTAAGGTTTTTTTTTTTTTTTTTTTTGAAATGTTTAATCTTAAAGAGATAGAAAGTTTCTTTTCGGACTCTACACATTTAGCAGGGATGCAGGAGCTTAATATGCCGAATTGCTCTTTTACATACTTTACATTACGGGAAATCCTAGAGGAAAAAAAGGAAACAGAAAAAAGTTAATCCAAATAGCTACTCGCCCAATCTCTTACATATAAAATAGTACGTATAACTATGTATAAACAATATATAATATGCGTATACCGACTAAAAGAAAAAAAAGAAAAAATAACACATGATGACAACACATAAAATGAACTGGCAAGTTTTTAGCTTTATATTAGGTTTTGGTAAAGGCGGCCCCAAATAATTGGCATTATATAGCCAAATTCGAAAAATTCTATTTTATTATTTATTCTCCGGGTGAAAATCATTTTTACCCTTCCCAACTTTGTGTTAAAAATTAAATTCCCCTCTCAACTTTGAACTGTAATCATTCTCCCTCCTTTATCCTGCACAATACATTTTTTGCCCTTGAATTTTCAGTTTCCTCCTTAATTCAATACTTTTTTATTATACGATAATTTTTATGGTTTTAGCTATAACTTAAATTATGTAATATCTATTATAAATTATAATTAGAGTTCATTAAAATTATAAGTAGAATAAGTAATTAGAGTCAATTTAAATTACCTTATCTTTATGATTGTTATTTTAATGTAATGCATATTAAATATATATTTAAACTATATATTTTTTAGCGACGGAGCTAGAAATTCATATAATAGGATTGAAAAATACCCCCTTTTTTAATTTCGGATTGAACTTGTGAGCTAAGATAACTTGGGATATTTTTCAATCCTCTTATATGAAAACTCGGATTGAACTTGTGACCTAAGAAATTAAAATTTGTGAGCTAAGAGAATAGAGTTTATTAATTTCTTAGCTCACAGTTTCAATCCGAGTTTTTCATTTAAAAGGATTGAAAAACACCCAAGTTATCTTAGCTCACAAGTTCAATCCGAAATAAAAAAAGAAGAAGTTATTTTTCAATCCTCTTATATGAATTTCTAGCTCCGTCGCTAAGAAAATATAGCTTAAATATATATTTGATATGCATTACATTAAACTAACAATCATAAAGATAAAGTAATTTTAATTGACTCTAATTAATTATTCTACTTATAATTTTAATGAACTCTAATTAAAATTGATAATAGGTATTACATAATTTAAGTTATAGCTAATATTATAAAAATATCATATAAATAAAAAAGAATCGAATTGAGGAGAAAATTAAAAATTCAAGGACAAAAAATGTATTGTGTAGGATAAAGGGGGGAGAATGATTATTGTTCAAAGTTGAGGGGGGAGTTTGATTTTTAACACAAAATTGGGGAGGATAAATGATTTTTGTAGGCATGTAAAATTTATTGAATTTAAATTTAATAAATAATTTAGACTATATTTTAAATATATTAGTTCAAATAAATATTATGGGCTAATATAATTGAATTAATTATATTAGTCCAACATAAATGGATTAAATAATTAAGTCTTAATCCATTGGGCTAGCCCATTTAATTTGGCTAAAGTGATGAGCCCACTTCATTAAGCCCAATATGCCATCTTCCTAGAGGCCCAGTTCCACGCGTGAAATGACGTGGCACGCCAAGTCAAACGGAAGAACCAATAGGACCATGCCACGTGTCAAAATGACAAGGCATGCCCAGTCACACTAAAAGGCCAATGAAATCCCGCCGCGTGTGCAAGTGACATGTTCTGGCCAATCAAATGTGGCCATGTTACACTCCAATTTGATTGGTCGGAAAGAGTTTGTTCTTATCACAACTCTTCCCTCCTACAACTATAAATAGGGGTCTTCTTAACCTAAAAAAGACACCAGAAGTTATAACAAGAAGCAAGAAAGAGCTCGTGGATCAAACAGTGCAAATTCCTCCACAAGTTTCAAACTTCAAGCAATCAAATTCAAGTTCAAAAAATCAAGTTCAAGCTCAGAACGAAGAACAAATTAAGTTCAAGCTCAAGAACGAAGAACAAGTCAAGTTCAAGTTCAAGCAATCAAGCTCAAGCTCAAGAACAAGATCATCATTCGTGGAAACAAATATAGATTCAAGGTCAAGCTCCAAGGCCCTTAAATTTATTTACTATTGAAAAGAAGAATCAGAGGATTTATCGGGATTGTACACTCAAATATTTAAAATCAAACACTACGATTGTTGCGATATTTTTCGGTCTTGATTTTATTTTCTCGACGCAAATTTATTGTCTACAATTTTCACCCTTTATTCTCCTCATCG
>MU681939.1:5043-38687 GCA_026770625.1 Nicotiana glauca | reverse complement strand
TCCTATTGTTCTTGTTCCCCCTCCCCCTTCTTGTTCGCTGCCTCCCCCCATCCCTCCCTCATTTCCCTTGTTCGTTTTTTTCCTACTCCTTTCATTCGTTGCTCCCCTACCCTCCCCCTACTGGGTTCGTTGTGATTTATAGGATTGGATTCCAAATGAGATTAAAATGGTGGATTGGTTCTACGATTGGTTTACTCAGTATTACCCATCAAATATAAAGGAGTGAAGCTCTAATATAGAGCGATAAATTAATATGTGCACACAATTCCTCTAACACACAAACATAGGAAGGAAAGCAAAATTTTTGTGTGTATGTTTATTCATCAGAAAGTATATATTATACACTATTATATATAGGAAGGAAAGCAAATTTTTTTGATATACATTTTAATATATACAAAGATGACAATAACAACAATAACAACAACAACAACAACAACAACAACAACCCAGTATAATCTCACTAATGAGATACAAAGAAGGATAATAAATTTGTGATATAGATTTTTCTATACACGTTTTATTATATATTATACACTCTGATATACAAATAATATAATTAGTTTTGTGTTACACACTTGGATATAAAGATAAAAAAAAAAATTATAGACAACTACAGAAGGAAAAAAAATTGATATACATTTGATATTCACAAAGAAGAAAAAATAAAGTTGTGATGTATATGTTGGTGTACAGGTTATTTAACATGTTATACAGTGTGATATACAAAAAATATAAATATTTATTTTGGAATATTTATATTTTGGAAAGATTTTCGAATTCTAACAAAAAGAAAATGAAAGCCTATTTTTAGGATGATTGTTGGACCATTAGAAGAGAGAGAAGATCACTAATAAATGTTAAATTTCGGCTATTTATGTAACAATTTGAAAATGCCTCACTGGGCCTAAACCAATTCTACTGGACTTCTAACTATTAGGATGGCCTTGTGGGTAAAATACTGTTGGATCGTAATGAATTGGGAGAAATTCAAAAATAGCCAGATTTATCATTGGTCGTTGAAAAATAGCCAAGTTTCAAAAGTCATCGAAATTTAGCCACTTTAAATTTGAGCGAAAATACTATTCAAAATCCGAAAAAATACGCCCGCAAATTTTACGGGAGTTCCAGGATAACTATGCTGGAACTCCCGTAAATTTTACGGGAGTTCAAGCATAATTATGCTGGAACTCCCGCAAATTTTACGGGAGTTCCAGCAAGTATAATTGTCCAGTATAATATACTGGAGTTTGGAGTACTATTGCTCCAGTCTCCCGCAAATTTTACAGGAGTTAGCAAAGTATACCGGTCCAGCATAATATGCTGGAGTTCGTGCACAAATGCACCAAAACTCCCGTATATTATACTGGACCGGTCCCTGTTGCAGCAAAATAGTGGCTATTTTTTATTGACTTGGTAAACGCTGGCTATTTTTCATTGACCAGTGTAAAACTGGCTATACCATGATATTTTAACTAATGAATTGCAACATGGACCAATTAATGACAAAACCCCAATTATTAAAGGAAAAACTAAGTAGTGTAGTCACTCTAAAAAATAATAGCTAGCAAAATATATATTTTTGTATTAATATATAGTATACAAAATAAAAAATATACATATTTTATATATAATTAGTGTAGAACTTTTTGTATAGTATTAATTAGCGGATATAATTATTTTTAGCGACTTCAAATGTGTAATTTCCGCATTATTAAACTTAAGGGAGTTTACTCCTACCAACTTTTCTATTCACTTTTCAATCATGTAATTGATAAATAATTATTGTTATGGAGTTTCAAATTCCACAGTTGAACTTCCATGACAATATCTCGGAGTTTCACCAGTGAAATTTGAAACTATAACAATTGCTATTTTTCATTGCTGAAAATTAACTATTTGTAAATTTTATTCAGTTTTCAACTCATAATTTATTATATCTAATAATAAATTTTCTATTTCTATCACCTATAATTTCTTATGTCAGCAACGCAGTTGATATTTATGACTTGCACAGAAATTAGAGATGGCTTTGTCTAGCCGAAAAGAAGAAACAAACAATTTACTTACCGTAAGAAATTTAGAAGCGTGCAATCTAATGGGCCTTAAATATTACGGGCCCCAGGCCCAATTTTGTCTGGACATGGATAGAGTTTTGTGAATGGTTCAGCTTTTGGTGGATCTAACTGTTATGTCTGCAATTATCCACTTTGGGAAAAGACATTTTTGTTCTTTTCTTCAATTAGAGGTAATTGATGACCCGTGCCCATGAAAAAGACTTGATATTAGGTTTTAGGACCACAAAATTTTCCATTATTTGTATTTAAGGACATTACCTTTATGGAGCCAAAGACAAAGTTAGATTCTGGATGAAACTGTGAAGTCCTTTTCTAAACCAGCATGTCTGTCAATGGTGACAAGTTTTTCAATCATACTCTTGCCCTTACCCAAAAATTAAAAAATAAAATAGGAGAGAGGGTTCTTGACACTTGTTTAGTGGTCGGGCGTGGCTTAGCGGCCAATGAAATGAAAAAAATCAAATGGAGATCAAGAAATGGATTTCACTAAAGACAAATAACTAGTAGGTGATTTCTTCACATTCTTATATAGTAGGAACCAGATTATCAAGTTTATATTCTGATTAGAATAGAAAAAGAATATCATAAGTTTAGCACATTCAGTTGTTAATGAGATTCCTTTTCTTGACAAAATTTTTTGATTTCGTAAAGAGAGTTGGATTAGTTTAGATCACTCATAGTAGTTCTAGTTCATCAAAGAGGAGATAACCCATTTATGATTCCAGGCAAGAAGACCAGTAAAATGAAGGATCGAGAATGTTATATATTTCAAGAGCTAGATTAATTGACGATGAACAACTAAAAATTGCCTCAACCAAAATTAATGGAACTGGACCTAAAAACGCCATCAGGTTCCTTATCGATATAGCAGATTCCTAATGTAATAATTGAGGTGTAAACAAACTTAATCGGACACCACCATCCAATTACATGCGTATTTGTATTCCAACATCTCTAGATTGACAAAACTGGATTTTCGTCATTGGTTTTACAAGGAAAACTTTTTATTTATATACTGCAAGCTAGCTTATGTTAACTAACAGTTTGACTAGCAATACTACATTAGTAGTTCTGTGGTACGACAATAACAAATTATGGAGTAACTAATAATGCCAAATTAAAGAATACGTGGATTATGAACTAGACACATTTATAGTTTGGGGTTTGGAGGGGTGGGGGGAGTTATTGTAGGATTAACTTATTCTCTAATTTTTACCTAAGATTTAATTGTTTATGATAGCCGATAGAGGTGTACAAAGAAAACCAATAAACCGCACCAAACCGATAATTCGAGTCAAACCGGGAAAAAAATCCGATCATGGGTTGGTTTGATTTGGTTTGGTGGTGGAAAAAAAACGTAAAAATTGCACGGGGCGCCCTATTTAGTTACCCCCATTTAACCTACACCCATTTTTTTCAAAAACTTTTAACTTGTACCCACTTTTTAAACAACTTCAGCTCCTTTCTCCTCCTCCTTCTCCTCCTTCGCTTTCTTCTTCTTCTTCTTCTTCTTCTTTTTTTTCAGTTATTAGTTTTAGTCCAAAAGTTAACCTTTTTTCCAATTTTAATCTTTATGTGGTAAATACAAGTATGAGATGTTGTTTTTATTAGGAATACAATGAATACTCTACATGATAAGACGAGGTAGTAGTTAGATTTGTATCTTTGTTTTGTTCCAATTGTTTTCATTCTTATGTGCAGGAAATTGGCTGACCTTGGTTATCATAGAAGTGCCAAGAAAACGTAAAGAGAAATTCAAAAATGCTTACAAGTATCACAGAACTAAAGATGGTCAAGCTTGTCGTAATGATTGAACCAGAGGATACAATAGCTGCAGTGAAAGCATATATTCAAGAGGAAAAAAGGATCTCTTTTAAGAAAACTTCAGCTCTACAAAAACTTCAGCTCTAGATCTGAAGTTTTCCAGTTACAACACAAAAACTTTAGCTCTAGAGCTGAAGTTTCTAGTTACAACACAAAAACTTCAGCTCTAGAGCTGAAGTTTTCAGTTAAAAAACAAAAACTTCAGCTATAGACCTGAAGTTCGCTAATTACAAAATAAAAACTTCAGTTTTAGAGCTGAACTTCAGGCCCGTCTACTAGAATGCTGAAGTTTTGCATGATTGTCTTTGCTACTTCAGCCCGTGTGCTGAAGTTATGCGAAAAAGCGGGTACGCTTGCAATTATTTTGCAAAACGAGCACAAGTTAAAATGTGACACAAAAAGCGGATATAGGTGCAAATGCCCAAAACAAAACCCGACTATAATTGGTTTGGTTTGGTTTGGTTTTAACTAAAAAAAGTCAAACCGAAACCAAACCAACCCGATATTATATTTATTCAATTTTTAAAAAGTATTTTATATATATAAATATTTATTTTTAATATAATTTATAAATATTTCTTAAACTTTTTCATAGTTTTATCTTTAAACATATTATTTCAAGTTTGGACTTAACATTTTTGAATGGTCCAATAAATTTTATAACTCATAAAGGTAGTAATTCAAATAAACTTCACACTAATACTAATGCTAACAAAGAAAATTCAATTCAACACTAAAAATGACAATAGTGTTGGATATCTATTTTTTAGTTTTGCATAAATTTATATTGAAAATGCATAACTTAGTTTATCTATTTCTTTAGTGCTTAGTTGTGTATTTTTTTTTGAGCATTAAAGATGATATTCATATATATAATAATACTAGATAACGTTTTGCATATTACATGCCATAGTGATGACTGGGGAACATATCCCCTCGTACATCCAGCTGTCATCATTTGTAATAGTAAGGTTCCCTAATGCCTTAAACTTATTACCTAACAAACTAGACATTTTCTTCGAACATAGGTTTTCCCCGCTCATATCCTTTTGCAAAAGTTCTTGTACACAAAATGGCGGTTCAGCTAGCATTCTGGTCCTTCTTTGATTGAAATTACTTATTTTAATTTTTTTTTGCTTCCTTAGCTAGGGTGTCAGCTATAGCATTCCCTTCCCTAAAATTATGTCAAAGTAGAAGACCCTTCCCCTGGAGCATTAATGACCTGCAAGAAAGAATGAGACTAGTAAGAACCGAGTGACCATTATTTATTACATTGATTACCTAAGTTGAGTATGTTTCTACTTCAAGTGGATAAAGATTGTATTTTTTAGCCGGCTGAAGTCCTTCTAGGAGTGCTTGAAGCTCCATGTGAAGTGGAAATAAAGCATTGCAGTGCTTTTGAAAACCTAGAATCCATTTTCCCAAGCTGTTTCTGAAAACTCCCCCTATTCCACCTTCTGTTTTGGTCCATGCTATATCAATATTAAGCTTGATACAACCTTTCTGCGGAGCGTGCCATTTGACTTGGATAGTTTTTGTATCCTGAATGATGGGTTTTTGCTATTGAGGAAGTGGAATTCAATAACATGATTATAGATAAATTTAAGGGAAGGTTTTCTGTTATTGTTGTTAACGTTGTTATAGTTATGGTTGGTCCAAATTCCCCAGATAAGGTATGGAAGGAGATCTTGCCATTCCAGATGAGGTGACTTGATTATGAGAGTTCTTTTATTTATGTGAATGAGCCAGTGTTGAGTAGATGTAGGGGGAGGAGTGGGGATGCCAAGGTCATTCCATAGATGTTGAACTAAGGGGCAGTTAATGAATATGTGTTCTATAGATTCCTCTTCTCTTTTGCACATGGGATAATCTTTGTTAATATTAATCCCAATATGATAAAGATATTTCCTACAAGGGAGACTGTAGAAGAAAACACTGCCAAAGGAGGTACTTGATTTTGTTAGGGCAGTTGGACTTCCATATCCACATGAACTCGTGTTGATGCTCTATTATTGATTTAATAATATTAAGACAAGATTTACTAGTGTAATGGCCAATGGAGTTCCTATTCTATACAGGAGTATCCTTATGGTTATGAAGAGGTATGGAGATTTGAAGAATGTTTTTCATAATATTTGGAGGCAGTTAGAAAGATAACTTTGTGAAATCCCAATGACCGTTAGAGATTATGTCTCTTATTTTTTAGCACGATTCATGCTTGTTAAGAGGGCCCTCGATGCATTCCCTTAAGTGATGGAGATTCGGAATCCAATTGGATATCCACAGGTTTAGGTTAGACTTTTGACTGGGTTGCCAAGTGATGCCTTTGGAGCATATAGATCATCCTTTGAGGATATTTTTTCAAATGAAAGAGGCATTGGTAGGAGTTTTATTCCTAGTGCATTTTGAGAATGATAACTTTACACCAAAGGGCTGTTGGGTTAGTAATGATTCTCTACGCTAGGTTACTAAGGGCTAGAAGATTCTTAGTGTTAGCATCTTTTATGTCAAGCCCTCCCTCTTCTTTGCTTTTAGTAAGTAGACTTTTTTGTATTCATTCGTAGAACCCCAGATGAAATTACGTTGGGTACGTTCAATTTTCTTAAGGATTTTGGCAGGGAGAAGAGTGTATTGCATTGCGTGCCTTGGTATAACATTTAGGGATGAGGTTGCTAGAGTGGTGCGTCCTGCTATATTCAGAAAATTAGATTTCCATGAAGATATTTCCTATGCATATTATCAATAATAAATTGGTAATCGCTAGGTTTTGGATGATTTTGTAGGATTGGAAAACCTAGGTACTTACCAAAGGATCTGCTCACAATTAGGTTGAGGTCATCATCAACTTCTTTCGCGATTGTGATGGGGCAGTTATTAGAGAAGATAATTTTTGATTTGTGATAATTGATGTTTTGCCATGATAGTGAGCAAAAAAAGAGATATTTCTCTTGACAGTGTTACAACTTTTCTTGTTGACCTTGCCTATAAGGGTGAGGCCATTTGCAAAAAATAAATAAGAGATACCCTCATTGTTTGTGCTAAGATAGTTTGGTCCTAGTTATGAGTGTCAACTTGATGACAGATTAAGTGTGAAAATATTTTCATGCCGAGTATGAATAAATAAGGGGATAGGGGGCATGCTTGCCTAATGCCCCTACTTGGGCTAAAGAAGGACATAGCTGATCCGTTGACTAAGACTGCAATGTTACTAGTAGTTACGCAATAAAAGATTAGTTTTGATATAGAGGGGGAGTTTAAAGAATTTGAGCATTCGATAAATGAAAGATCATTCAAGACGATCAAATGCTTTTTCTAAATTAAGCTTGAGCATCATGCTATATTTCTTGCCTTTGCTCTTTTTGAAGTGGTTCATGATTTCTTAGATTATAATATCATTGTCACAAGTTCTTCTTCCTTTGATGAAGCTTGATTGAAAAGGACTGATTAGATCGTTTAGAAAGGATTTTAATCTATTAGCAATAATCTTGGTAACAATTTTGTAGATAGTATTGCATAAACCAATAGGTTTAAAGTTTTTGAGATTATTAGCATTATCGAATTTTGGAATTAGGCAAATGTACAAATTATTAGTATCCATCAGAAGAGTGTTGGTAAGAAAAACCTGTAGGCAAAACTGTATGACTGAAGGACCAACTGTTTTTTAATATTTTTGGTAAAAAAATGGGTGAATACCATCTGGCCCCGGCGCTTTGAATGGTTTGAAAGAAAAAATGACATTGGTTATCTCATAGGGCATTAGAGGATTGTCTAGTGTATCCAAGTTAACTCTGCCAAAGATAGTTGGGCCGTTGGTAATATCCCGCCAATTAGTATGTTTGTGAGAGGTGGTAAAAGCCTTGAGAAAATAATCATAAGTGTGATTAAGGATTTCAATTGGGTCATCGATCCACTCACCTGCCTCATTTTTTTAAGTGAGTTATTTTGTTTCTTCTTTTTTTATTGGTGGTCATGATATGAAAAAATTTAGTGTTAGCATCACCATTTTGAATCCAAGATATTCTAGCTCTTAATTTTCAATAGTCGTCTTGAATTCTTAGGTAATTATTAAAGTTAGTTTGAAGAGATTTTTCAAGATTTTGGAGTAAGGTACTGTAGGATAGTGGTTGGAATTTTGAATTCCACAAAATTCTTTTTTTCTTCCTAAAAATGTCCCCAAAAGCTTTATTTTTCCAATCTTTGACATTACTTAGGAAGGAATTGGATGCTTGAGGATAATTAGTATCTACCCAAGTATTGGTGACTAAGGTATTGAAATCAGGGTGCCTACCAAAATGTTTCAAGTCTAAAGGGTTTTTGAAGAATCAAATAGATTTAGGAATTATTTCAAGTAGGAGGGGATTGTGGTCTGAGTGCACTTTGGGGAGGTGGGTAACAGAAGCATTAGGGAACGTATTTATACAATCACTATTGGCACAAATTTTATCAAGCCTTTCCTTAATAAGGCTATTATTTTTCCTACGATTGGTCCAGGTGCACTTGCATCCTTTATAACCAAGATCTAAGGGGCCACATTTATTGATGCAGTTCCATAAAAATTAGCCTGGTTCCTATTAATAACATTGCCCCCAAATTTTTCACTAGAGCTAAGTACATCATTAAAGTCACCTCCTACTAACCAAGGACCCTTTGTAGAGTTATGCAAGTTAATGAGATTTTCCCATAAACAATTCCTATTGTTAATATTAGTGGTAGCATAGACAGAAGTAAAAAGCCAAGATTTGTGAGTTTGAATTACCTCAATAGTTGCACTTATTTCTTGATTCCTACGCACGAAGCTGTGAACATTAACAAGGGTATGATTCCATAGGATAACCATACCATCCGATTGACCTTCAGCAGGGATTTCAATCATATCAATGAACCCAAATGGATTAAGGAGCGGCATATGATTGTCCATTCTTGTTTCCAATAGAGTTACCATGCATGGATAGTGAGAATCGACCAACTCTCTAAAGTTTAACCTAAAGTTATCGTTGTTACCACCTACAATGTTCTAGATTATGAAATTGATGGGCCTATTCATCATGAGATTCCAGTTGTGAAGATCTCCATTCTCCAGCACTCTTGGTGCATGAATTGGATTCCTTCTCCGGAAAGGAACCAAGATCATTGCATGTTGCCCAATGGTCGGATCTGCTAGGGGCCTTATATCCATTGTACATTTGTAGAGAGCCGTTGGACATTTGAGAGTCTCCCTCTTCTCTTGCATCCCTATGAAGATGAACACCTTTATCTCGTAGAGATTTTAATTCTCTAGTATTGGTTCTAGGGTTGAGTTGGGATCCATTGGTTGCCCCATTGCTTCTGAGGGAGGAACATTTGGTGGTATATTTTGATGAGATGATGGATATGATGGACCTGGTTGGTGGGACTGGGGTGCATGTTAAGTAGGTGGAACTTGATCCTGACTTGCATGCACATCCCATGGTGTGAAGACTGGGTTGATGTTGGTCATCACTTCTGGAGTGAAAAAAGGGAGGTCCATCAGAGATTGATTTGCATTGTGAACTGGGACGAAGTGTGGAGGAAGACTCCATTGTCTCATCATTGTTTGAGCTATATTTGATGAAATGTTTGGGGCTATTGGATGGAGGATGTTGTTCACCAATACATGGTTCATGAAATTGCTCATTTTTATCTGAATCCCTTCAGAGATTAACTGAGCTAAGTAGTGGGAGTTGTGGATTACTATAATTGTTTCCCTGCCATTCAACATTATGTTGAAGGATATGGCATGACCCATTAGGCCCAGTTCCACCCATGACATAGGTTGGTGGTTTTGTGGAATTGGAGGTTGGATGAATATTATGGGAGTATTTGTTGGTGGATTGTTTGGAGGGAGTTGATTCTCCACTGTTGAGGGCTCTGGCGTAGAAGCTGAATAAGATGATATCTTTGTCTATTGGGAAATGGAATTCTTGGCATTATTTGATGGAGTGATAAGGCTTATATTATGTGTTTGTGTTGTTTCAGATTTGCTGGGTTGAAGAGTATTTTTGCCAATGATTGCTTGGTCGATTTGCATGGCATTTGGGAGGGGAAGTGTAAATGATTTATCTAGTGAGGAAGAGGATTGAGCTTGGTTTACATGTTTGATGGCATTGGTCATTTGGAGGAGTATTGTCTGATTTGCAGACAAGTGTATAGGGTCATTAGCTTCATGCATGGGTAAGTTATAGAGGTTTATTGGTTGATTTGGGTGGGTGACCGGGTTAGTGCATGAATTATGGTTAATAGAGGGAACTTTAGTCATTGAGTTTGACACGTGTCTTGTTGATGTGTCAATGAGAGTGTAGTATTTGGATATTTGGTTAGTGCCAGATTCATTTCCCATTTGGAGATTAGTAGTTTTTTTCAAAACCAGGTTCTATTCCATTAGAGCACTAAAAGGGTTTCTTGTTTGGATATCATTGCTACTGCTTGGGTGGTGATCTTTAGGCTTGGATTTTCCAGTAGTGTATTCAGTAGATTTGTTATTGTTAAAATGAGATTTGTAATTGAAGACTTGGGTAGTGAGGAACTTACCTGTGTTGGCATCAAAGATATTGAGATTGATACCTGCCACTTTGGAGGATCCAGTGCCTTTAATGGAAGTGGGAGTAGACTTTTTTCTTTGATTTTACGAAATTGTCCTCCATTCTTCCTTATCCTTTGGGGGATGTTGCTCATCTTAACACCTCTAATCGTTGTAGCTAGTGTTTTTCATGGGAGTTATGGTAGTTGTATCTTTTAGTTTGGTGTTGTACTGGCTTGCTATAAATCCTAGACAGTCACAATTCTTACATAGGAGATTTTCTCCTTGGTATAGGATCTGTTGTTTATGGTTGCCTATCCATACGTTGGATTTCACAGGCTTGTTTAGAGGTAGTTCAATGCAGAGACGGGCATAACGACCTATTAAGGCTGTTGATGTGCAAGCATCCACTTTAAGTAATCTGCCTATGGTGTTACCTACTTTTTCTAGAATTTCTTTGTCATAAAATTCCGTTGGGAGGTTTGGTAAACGTATCCATATAGTAGTTAAAACTTGTTTAGCCATAGCTGGAACAAAGTTTGGTTCCCAGTGTTGAACAGAAAGAAAATGCCCAAAGACGAACCACGGTACTTTTTGTAATACTGTCTCCAGGTTTTCCTCTTTGTTGAATTTTACTATGAAGTATTGTTCACCTAGATCTATTAGGGGAAAAGTTTCTGTTGGTTTCCAAAGAGATGTTATTTGCGTTTAAGAACTTGATGAAGGATTTTTTCCCCCAGTAGTTTTATTATGACCGAGAATCTCCAAATGCAATAAATACGCAATTTATCTTCCCCACTTATGGGAACTTTAATTTCCTCCTTGGGATTCTCAGAAAACTTTTTATCTTCTACTTCATTTGTATCCATATCCGTTGGAGAGAAATATGGCAGTGGCAATGATATTGAGAAGGTTTCATTTTTCCATTGGCTAGCAGCTTTTCTTTAAAAGAGGTAGTTAAATTATTGTTATTAAGTTGGAGGGAACTTGTGTCAAGTGGTTTTTTGGGTATTCCATCTTGGCAGTGTTCTTGATTTATTGGATTGGTGGGAGGGGATATCATAGGGTGGAAATAATGAAGTTTTCTAGTGAGAAGAGAGAGACTCTCTCTCTACAGTACCTTGGACTGAAAACTTTAGGCTAACAAGTAATGCTTAGTTGTGTAATTAATATACTTATAGTTGTACTTATTTTAGCATGACTTATATAATACTTTTAGATTATGTTAATATTTATTATGACTTATTACTTAGTAATATTTTTTTTATGGATTTTATTATCTTTTGTTATTGAATATGTTAGTACAATGCTATGACTCATCTCATATTATTATATTATTTTCTTGAAATATACATTATATAGTTGTATCCTACTAGGACTAGATAAATATTTGGAGCATAAATTATCTATTTTGTGCTATGTGTCACACCCCTTTTTGTTTTAACCAACTTCACTAAACTCTCTTAAATTAATAAAAAGATTTGTGACGATCAGAAGGGTTTTAAGTTTTGAAAGTGATAAAGTTGTGTTCAAAAGAAAATAACTTAGAGTCGCCACCGGGCATTAGTTTCGGTGTGTCAGGTTACCGTTTTATAAAAATAATTCTTTCCTTTTTAAACACTTTGGACTCCCAAAATTAAGTCCGCACCAAAGATTCAGGTAAGGGGGCTCATTTGACTCTGGGAGAAGGTGTTAGGTACTCCCCAAGTCTCGTAACTAGTACGATTTCATACATGATCTAGTTGGCTTTTAAAATATTCAAAACAAGATAAAAACTGTAACGACCCGACCGGTTGTTTTGGTCCCTAGCGCGTCAATCAGAAGTCTGAGGCCATAAGCAGCTTCATTTCAGGTATTGTGACTTGTACGTGTGGTCAGAATTGAATTTCGAGAAGTCCAAAGTTGATTTGGAAGGAGAATTCTTGTTTCGGAAGATTAAAGTTGAAAGAATAAACTAGGATTGGAATTTTAAGTAAATGACCTCGGAATTAGGATTTGAAGGTTCCAGCAGGTTCGCATGATGATTTTGGACTTGGGCGTATGCCCGAATTGGGTTTTGGATAACCCGGGAGCGTTTCAGTGCCTATTGTGAAAGTTAGCATTTTGGAAGAAATTTCTTAAGTTTAGCTTGAAGTGAATTTCAGTGTAATCAATGTCCGTTTGGGATTCTGAGCTTGGGAATAGCTCCGTATGGTGATTCTGGAGTTGGAAGCGTGATCAAAAGTGAATTCGGAGGTCCGTAGGTCATTTTGAAGTCATTTGGCTAAGGATAGAAAATTTAAGGTTTTGAGAAGTTTGACCGGAAGTGGACTTTTTGATATCGGGGTCGAAATCTAATTCCGAAAGTTGGAGTAGGTCCGTAATGTCAAATATGACTTGTGCACAAAACTTGAGGTCAATCGGACATGATTTGATAGGTTTAAACATCGGAAATGGAAGTTTGAAGTTCTAAAGTTCATAAAGTTTGATTTGGGGTGTAATTCGTAATTTTTTTGTTGTTTGATATGATTTGAGGCATCGAGCGAGTTCGTAATGTGTTTTGGGACTGGTTGGTATGATTGGTTGGGGTCCCGGGGGCCTCGGGTGGATTCCGGGTAGTTAACGGATCGAAAATGGGATTTTTAGAAGGTTGAGGATTTGCTGGTTGCTGTCATAATCGCACATGCGGAAGAGGGCCGCAGGTGCGGATCCGTAGAAGCGGCTAGGATGGCGCAGGTGCAGATTTTGGTCGAAGGCTTGAGGACCGCAGATGCGGTCAAGGTTCCGCAAAAGCGGGACCGCATCTGCGGAGACGTGGTCGCAGAAGCGGAAGAGAGGATCTCGGAGAGGACCGCAGATGCGGTCAAAGTTCCGCAGAAGCGGGACCGCATCTGCGGGAGGCTTGTCACAAAAATGAAAAAGGGGCAGCCTTGGGAGGACCGCAGAAGCGCTAATTGAACCACACCTGAGGAACCGCAGAAGCGGTCAAGGGACCGCAGGTGCGAAAATACCTGAAGGCAGAAGGTTATTTTAACTCAGGGTTTGGTTATTCTTCCCCCATTTTTCAGTTGGCATGGGCGATTGTGGGGAGCTTCAAGAGGGGATTTTCGTCATCTACGACAAGGTAAGATATCCCCACCTATTATGAGTTAATTACATCAATTATGTATAGATTTAAGCATGAATTGTGTAGAAAAATTTGGGGTTTTGGTAGAAAGACCTAGAAATTATATTCTTGGAATTTAGCCACGATTTTTGGTATGGAATTTAGTGAAAATTATATATTTGAGTTCCTAAGGTCATAGGTAATTTTTATCTTCGAAAAATTTTGGATTTCGGGCACGTGGGCCCAAGGGCGTCTCGGTCAACTTTTCGATCGGAGTTAAGAATTGCTATAAATTAGATTGTAATGAATATTTGAGCATATATTAATGGATTTGCGTCATCGTTGGCTAGTTTTGGAGCGTGGTGCATCAAGTAGAGTCTTCGGAAGGGCGTGAGATGCCGGATATGGATCTTCGGAGCGAGGTGAGTCTCCTTTCTAACCTCGTAAGAGGGAATTGTCCCCATTGGTGAAATAATTGATCATGTGCTCCTATTTGCGGGGGCTACGTACGCACGATGTGACGAGAGTCCGTGCGTAGCTACTATTATGCTATTATCCGGGTAGTTAGGACCCAAAAGCATGTTATACTTGAATTATTTATGAACCCATTGATAGCTTGAATTGCTTAAATCACATTGAATTAGTAAGTGAATTTCTAAAATGATTAAACTTCATTTCTTAAAATTTGTTAAAGGAGAATTTGTTTTATTTGGATATATATTCCCCTATAAGTTCTTAATTGACTGATTGAGCATGTATCCTTATGTGTACCTGCGTCGCATGCATGATTCGCGAGCACGGTATGTGTTTATTTATGGAACGGGCGGAATGCCTCGATAGATGCATCTATGGTTCGGGTCGTTCGACCCTCGGCAATGCACAGTTTACATTTCTATTGGAGCGGGCCGTCGACCTCGGCATGATTTGCGCATGATATATATTGTTTTCTGAGAATTTTAAATGTGGATATTGCCTTTCATGGCTTTATATAAATTGATAAAATAATAAAAAGTAAACCTTGAAAATCCTTTATTATTTGTTGAAGGTGTTTACCTGTTTTCTCGCTTTGTGAGTTAGAACTGCTATACAAATCCATGATTTCCTCATACTTTTAGTATATTATTATTGGACCTCTAGCAAGTATTGAAGTCGACCATCTCGTCTCTACTTCTTCAAGATTAGGCAGAATATTCATTGAGTACATGTTGTTTACGTACTCATACTACACTTCTGTGCATTTTTGTTGCACAGGTATATGTAACTCCAGTGGCCTACTGGCGTAGCAGCACAAATGACTCTGGGACTAGGTGAGCTGCACCATTCGAGACAGCCGCAGCTAGAGCAGTCTCTTCCAGTGTACTATATTTACTTCCCGTCCACCGTATTCCGAACAGATGTTATATTTTATTTTCTCTTCAGTAGATGCTCATGCATTTGTGACATCGGGTACTGTGATGGTTTGAAGTATTGTATTAACTGCTTATCATTTAGATTTGATTTGACACTATATTCTTTTAAATTGCTAAATATGGAGGAAAATCCTAGATTTCAAAAGTATTAAAAACGATATTTTGATTAAGTAATTTAGTTGGCTTGCCTGACAGCAGTTTTCGGCGCCACCACGACCCTTAGTAGATTTTGGGTCGTGACAACATGGTATCAGAGCACTAGGTTCTTAGGGTCTCACGAGTCATGAGCAAGTCTAGTAGAGTCTCTCAGATCGGTACGAAGACGTCTGTACTTATCCTTGGGAGGCTGCAGGACTGTTAAGAGTACTTCGCTTCTTGATTCCTTGTCGTGCAATTTGATTCATGTGAGGCTTACGCCTTTGTCTCCTTCCTACTCAATCTTATGCGATGCGAAGCGCTTGTTATGAATCGAGAGTTAAAGAATTTTAATAGCACTACAAATGCGGTGCGGGTGTTTCTCCCTGCGGGGTTATTTGCGCTATTATCGTCGCCTTGTGGAAGGATATTCTGTTATTTCGGCTCAGCAGCGGTACTTTTGAGAGCTCTGAGGTTAGGCACAAGTTGCCATGATGATTATGAATGAATGTTGCATAGTAGTGATATGTCGGGGCAGTGAAATACTTGAAGGGAAGTTTACTCAGTGCATAATAAAGAGATTCAGTATTTTATTCCTGGGAGGGGAAAGTCAATCGAACTAAGGATGGTCAGATGTGGGCTGGTGGAAGTAATGAGGCTTGCTAATTGCAAGCGTTGTAGAGTTTTCTTCTATGATGGGACGTCGTTGTCCTAATTGAACGTACTAAGTTTGTTGGTGTTATGATCTTCTACAATTCGCCTTGGGGGCAAGATATTGTGAAATAGTATCGAATGTACAACCGTCAAATATCGCAGGGTGCGGTGGTTCAGGATTGAATCAGTATTTCTAATGTTGGCGGTTCGATAAAGATGACCTACGGAAAAGTTTAAATCTAGTAGCAATTTGTGGATTCAAGTGCTATGGAGATAAATTTTATTAAGGCAGCAACTGAATAACAAAAGATGAGAAAGACATGTGGGAAGTGTCAGGCGGAGTTTTAAGCTTCTAAAAGGCCAGGTTTAGGAAGCGCAGGTCGAACAGTTGATTAAAAAAGTGAGTTTTCCCAAAGTGGGAGAGTGGCGGAGTTGCATATGAACTTTGCAGTGGGATAACCATTTACCTTAAGAAGGGTTTGGAGCGATTTGAGAATATTACCGCTTGGTTATTGGGGTCTACGGATCTAGTTTGAAGTAGGGATTCTTGTGCGGCAGGAGATTTAATATAACGGAAAGGAGCCGCTTAAATGAAGAAGGATGCAACATAACTTTGAATTGGAAGGGTGTTGCTGCACAATTAAATGATGTCCACGATGGGTAAATGAACCTGTGTAGCTAGAGAGTGAGCTCGGGCTTAGGATGTGTTATTGATGCCGTAATAATTGTATCCTGTGTGGCAGCGTTGGAAGATGCCGGGGAGAGCTTTTATAGGTGGGTTACCCAAGTGAGCAGGTTAGCGGTCGCGTGGTTGACGAGGCTTCTACGAAGAATTCTATCGGTTATATAGCAAAGGGATTGGTTGTGCAAACATGACTGATGAGATAGAATATAAGAAGGGGTTTTACAAAAAAATTTCGAGAACCTTGGCGGTTAATTGTGCAAGGTTATGTCAATAAGAGATAAAGAGGACAGGTGAGTTCCTGCTTTGTGAACTAATGGCTTCATGCTAAGTGGGAGAGTCCCATCACTTATGATTGGGTTGCATGGTTAACTACTTGCGAGATTTTTGGCTATTAGCATATCGATGGGCTATTTCAGCTACGGAAAGGACCATAAGTGGTGATTTAAGCAAAGGAAGTATTAAAGGTGGGCTATCGTTGGCTCTATTGGCCCATGTTTAGACTTGGGGAAAGATTCAGGATTTTGCCTTTTAAAGATGCAGGTTCCCACGGAAGTGATTCGGCGGGTTCTTCGCCAAGGGGGTATTCATATGATGGAAGACTCATGGAGTTGATTATATTCGGGGTCAAGTCAGAGCGGGTGGCTCTCAGCAACAGCCCTCGTGGATTCAAAGAGGTCAAGTATGGTGCCTAATAGTTTCGAGCCTATAGGTGCGGTCAAGAACCAAGCTTGGTGGCCATCTATGAGAAGAGGCACAGAATGTTCTATGATGTTTTGACTTGCGATGTGGCGATTGGGAGGTATGAAATGGTTCATGGGATTTGAGACAGCATGGTCTCGTGATTCAAGTCCACTTGAGATGAGTGTAGATGAAGTATGTTATGTGTTGGATGGAGTTAGTATTATCTCTAAGGCAATACAGGATAAATTGGAAAAAGGTAGATTGATTGGCCATAGTTGAAATGGGCATATTGGTGTTAGTGATAAGTTTCCTTCAGCGTGATCAAGTTATACAAGTGATTGTAACGGTATGTATCAGGCTTGTCAGCTGTCGTAATTGATGTTATTCAGAAGCATTCTACTGTTATGGCTTGTTATGTGGAAGAAGATTCTGGAAGGGCTATGGTGGCTTAGAACACTACTTAGATATTTGCATATTCTACGGTTATGAGAATTCACCTATGTGATACTATAGATCTCCTGAAGTGAGTTAAGTGAAGAGTTTTCATATGATGAAGTGTTAACCTATTAGTGGTTCCGGAGTTATAATGAAAAGCATGTTCTATCATATATTGGCATCTTGGGTGCAGTGAGTAGTATGGAATTTGAAGTGAAGACCCAAATTGCAGCTCGGTGTTGTCAAGGATATCGCGAGCTCGGATGAGCAGTAAAGGAGTTTTTGATGATTAAAGATTTAAACCAAGTATGAAGGTTTGCGATAATGTCGTTAAATTGAGAATATATGCCTGGAGGGCACTCAGTTACTGAGTTGTGGACTGTGGATGAGTACTCCGATTATGGCGGTTGTTCTTGTTTGTTATGAGAAGAGGGAAATTAGTATGGACCTTTTAAAGGCTATTGGCTTAGTTTGATATGATCAGGATCGACTAGAGGTCGGTGGATGGATTTAAATGTGAATATGGGCTCTATATCAGGCCATTTGTGTTCATTTCAGTAATGCTCCTTATGGAGTAGTCAGGGTGTTATTTCATTGTCAGATATTTCATGTAGTGATACGTTGTGCCGTGTGAGTATTGAGACGGCTTGAGAAATTGTTTATGTGTTGAGGATCCGCGTGGAAATGACGTATTATGAGCAAAATGGCTCTTGAGATTCAGATTGTATATCGCACCTTAGTTGTGCTTGAGTTTTGTAGCTTATAGCTATATGTCCCCTCAGGGATGGTATTATGCACTTAGCGTGCTTATGACCAAATTCGATATCTTGTTGTAATAAGCAATTTAGCTCGATGTATATCTCCTTATGTGAGTTCTACGTGTGGATCGATTGGCATGCCGCCATGGGTATGTTATTTGGATCGGGTGGCACACCGCCATGGTTATGTTGTTTGGATCGGGTTGCGCACCGCAACAGCGTGATATTCAGTACAGTTCCCCATATCTGTTTATTGTGTTCTATTTTCTATTTTTCTGAAGGAAGCTCATATTAGTTGTGCGCCCGCGTCGCATGTATGATTCGTGAGCGGGGTAATTAAAATTCCTTTCAGAGTTTATTTTCCTTTTTATATCGCATTCTAATTGGTAGCCTATTGGCACATTGTAGCATCATATGACTTTTGGTCATGTCGGGATGGCTTGTTGCCTTAACATTTCATACTGGGTGAGACGAGATTTTTGGATTTAGGATCAGTGCAATCTGAGTATATGAAGTATATTACGGGTGCAACGACCATTATTTGGTCCTGAATGAGGTGATGGTTTTTGTCAGGGGTATAGACCCAATGATTTGTTGACTCAATAGTTTGTTATGAATTTTTGCACATCTCTTCCGTCGTAGTGTTATTGTAAGAATTAGAGCAAGACCTATGTAGGTCATGAGGTGCAATGGGAGCCTCAGATTCGTGGAATTTCGATTAATTGATCAGAGAAAGTTATTGTGGTCCTATAAGTCAAGTGGTGCAAGTTGTGAATTTAGCAAAGTTATGCAGTCACGTCTGGGTACAGTGTGTAGTTATTGATATGATGAGCGCATGTTGGAAACAGGCCTAGCATTGAGTTCCGGATGTTGGAATTGGGCTTTAAGGCATATCTGCTTGAGTAAAAGAGAATATCTTCGGAATTGATCGAGCTAATATGCTCAACTAAGTTGTGGTAGCACGGGAAGGTGCATGAGAAGTTAAACAGCAATTTCAGACCACTTTAGTGTATAGTTCTCAGCACGTTCGAGGACGAACGTATGTTTAAGTGGGAGAGAATGTAACGACCCGACCGGTCATTTTGGGCCATAGCGCTTCATTCAGCAGTCTGAGGCCATGAGCAGCTTCATTTCAGGTATTGTGACTTGTACGTGTGGTCGGAATTGAATTTCGGGAAGTCCAGAGTTGATTTGGAAGGAGAATTCTTATTTCGGCTTAAAGTTGAAAGAATGAGATAGGATTGGACTTTTGAGTAAACGACCTTGGAATCGGGATCTGAAGGTTCCAGCAGGTTCGCATGATGATTTTGGACTTGGGCGAATGCCCGAATTGGGTTTTGGATAACCCGGGAGCGTTTCAGTGCCTATTGTGGAAGTTAGCATTTTGGAAGAAATTTCTTAAGTTTGGCTTGAAATGCATTTTAGTGTTATCGATGTCTGTTTGGGATTCCGAACCTGGGAATAGCTCCGATGGTGATTCTGGAGTTGGGAGCGCGATCGGAAGTGAATTCGGAGGTCTGTAGGTCATTTTGAAGTCATTTGGCTAAGGATAGAAAATTTAAGATTTTGAGAAGTTTGACCAGAAGTGGACTTTTTGATATCGGGGTCAGAATACGATTCCGAAAGTTGGAGTAGGTCCGTAATGTCAAATATGACTTGTGCACAAAACTTGAGGTCAATCGGACATGATTTGATAGGTTTAAAAGTCGGAAATGGAAGTTTGAAGTTCTAAAGTTCATAAAGTTTGAATTGGGGTGTAATTCATGATTTTCGTGTTGTTTGATGTGATTTGAGGCCTCGAGTGAGTCCATAATGTGTTTTGGGACTGGTTGGTATGATTGGTTGGGGTCCTGGGGGCCTCGGGTGGATTCCGGGTGGTTAACGGATCGAAAATGGAATTTTTGGAAGGTTGAGGATTTGCTGGTTGTTGTCATTATCGCACCTGCAGAAGAGGGCCGCAGGTGGGGAGCCGTAGAAGTGTCTAGGAAGGCGAAGGTGCGGATTTTGGTCTAAGGCTTGAGGACCACAGATGCGGTCAAGGTTCCGCAAAAGCTAGACCGCATCTGCGGAGAAGTTGTCGCAGAAGCGGAAGAGAGGATCTTGGAGAGGACCACGGATGCGGTCAAAGTTCCACAGAAGCAGGACCGCATCTGCGGGAGGCTTGTCGTAGAAGCAAAAAAGGGGCGGCCTAGGGAGGACCGCAGAAGCGGTAATTTAACCACACCTGCGGAACCGCAGAAGCAGTCAAGGGATCGCAGGTGCGGAAATACCTGGAGGCAGAAGGTTTTTTTAACTCGGGGTTTGGTCATTCTTCCCCCATTTTTCACTTGGCATGGGCGAGTTTGGGGAGCTTCAAGAGGGGATTTTCGTCATCTATGACAAGGTAAGATATCCCCCCGTATTATGAGTTAAATACATCAATTATGTATGGATTTAAGCATGAATTGTGTAGAAAAATTTGGGGTTTTGGTAGAAAGACATAGAAATTATATTCTTGGAATTTAGCCACGATTTTGGGTATGGAATTTAGTGAAAATTATATATTTGTGTTCCTAAGGTCATGGGTAATCTTTATCTTCAAAAAATTTTGGATTCCGGGCACGTGGGCCCGAGGGCGTCTTGGTCAACTTTTCGATCGGAGTTAAGAATTGCTATAAATTAGATTGTAATGAATATTTGAGCATATATTAACGGATTTGCGTAACCGTTGGCTAGTTTTGGAGTGTGGTGCATCAAGTAGAGTCTTCGGAAGGGCATGGGATGCCAGATATGGATCTTCGGAGCGAGGTGAGTCTCCTTTCTAACCTTGTAAGAGGGAATTGTCCCCTTAGGTGAAATAATTGATTATGTGCTCCTATTTGCGGGGGCTACGTACACACGACGTGACAAGAGTCCGTGCGTAGCTACTATTATGCTATTATCCGGGTAGTTAGGATCCAAAAGCATATTATACTTGGATTATTTATGAACCCATTGATAGCATGAATTGCTTAAATCACATTGAATTAGTAAGTGAATTTCTAAAAGGATTAAACTTAATTTCTTAAAATTTGTTAAAGGAGAATTGGGTTTATTTGGATAAATATTCCCCGATAAGTTCTTAATTGATTGATTGAGCATGTATCCTTATGTGTACCTGCGTCATATGCATGATTCGCGTGTAGGGTATGTGTTTATTTATGGAATGGGCCGAACGCCTTGGCAAATTAAATAGATGCATCTATGGTTCGGGCCATTCGACCCTCGGCAGTGCACAGTTTACATTTCTGTTGGAGCAGGCCGTCGACCTCGGCATGATTTGCGCATGATATATATTGTTTTCTGAGAATTTTAAATATGGATATTGCCTTTCATGGATTGATATAAATTGATAAAATAATAAAGAGTAAACCTTGAAAATCCTTTATTATTTGTTGAAGGTGTTTACCTGTTTTCTCGCTTTGTGAGTTAGAACTGCTATATCATTTCCTCATACTTTTAGTATATTATTATTGGACCTCTAGCAAGTATTGAAGTCGACCATCTCGTCTCTACTTCTTCGAGATTAGGCAGGATACTCATTGAGTACACGTTGTTTACGTACTCATACTACACTTCTGTGCATTTTTGTTGCACAGGTATATGTAACTCCAGTGGCCTAATGGGCATAGTAGTACGGATGGCTCTGGGACTAGGTGAGCTCCACCATTCGAGACGGCCATAGCTAGAGCAGTCCCTTCCAGTGTACTGTATTTACTTCCTGTCCACTGTATTTCGGACGGATGTTGTATTTTATTTCCTTGTCAGTAGATGCTCATGCACTTGTGACACCGGATTTTGGGATGGTTTGAAGTATTGTATTAACTGCATATCATTTAGATTTGATTTGAGACTATATTCTTTAAAATTGCTAAATTTGGAGGAAAATCTTAGATTTCAAAAGTATTAAAAACGAGATTTTGATTAAATAATTTGGTTGGCTTGGCTGACAGCAGTGTCCGGCGCCACCACGACCCTTAGTGAATTTTGGGTCGTGAGAAAAACAATCACACAAGAGGCTCGAGGTCGTTCTCACCTAATAAAAGAAATCGAAGATAAAAATAAAAATACTACGAGTTCCACTTTCGGCCACCAAATACAAGTACTTCGGGGCATTCTCCGAAATAAAATATATATACAAATCCTTTAGGGCATTCTCCGGATAAATTTAACTAATAAACGAACCCCCACCTCGAAACTAACAAAAATCCTAAGGCTTGCCTATGCAAGTGGTCAGCGTAAATATGGTACTAGCGGTTTATAAGTAAATAAAATAACTCTGAACGCAGCGAGAAAAGCATCACGAGACTATTAATTGCTTCTTGCCCTTCAACTAATTTTGCTCATTTTTGGAGATTCATCATTATACCTAGGTGTGTTCATAAAAATCCGAAAAACCGAACCAAATCGAAAACCAAATCAAACCGACCAAAAAAATCAATACTTTTTGGTTTGGTTTGTTTTTTATTTTGAATTTTAAAAATCGATCAAATTTGATTTGGTTTTAATCCGAAAAAATCAAACCAAACCGACTATAGGAGTAGCTTTCAAATATATTATTACACACACACACACATATAGATATGTATGTATGTATATTTTTATACAAAGTATCAAAATTTTATGGTAAATGTTAATAATTTGCACTTTTAGCATAGTTCTGTACCTTTATATTCTAGTTTTACTGGTAGTGTTTTTTGTTAAGTGTAAGGATCCATTTCGTGTTAAAAATAATATATTTTTAGTTGAGTCCTTAAATTATTCATCACTATTTGATTCAATTATCATCAATATATCTTGGTAAATAATAGATTTCTCAAAGGGCAATTGATTTGATAGTGTTACGTAGAAAATGTGATCGCCGAAATATGTGTTTGGTAGTTTATGTCTTATATTTAAGAAAAAACCGATAAATAATTAAAAAATCAACAAAACCCGACATAAACCAAATCGAGAAAAAACTGACTTAATTGGTTTGGTTTGGTTCTAATATTTGAAAAGCTGATTTACTTGGTTTGGTTTCTTTTTACGGAAAACCATGAACAACCCTAATTATACCCTAATAGCCCACTAATTCTCTTAATAACAGATAATTTGCATTCTTATTTTAGTTACCCATTTAATGACTTAAAACATGCATCAAAATTTATCATGGAATGGAAGTGATATATTGATTAATCAAACTAAATTGACTAATCAAAGGGTAGAAGAGCCGCAAATAATTAACACAATTCATCAACTAGCGTAATGAGATAGGTATAAGAAATAGACCTAAGTGAGCGGATTTCTCTCCCATTAATAGAACTCTGAGTTTACAATTCTGTTTAGTCGAAAGAAAATGAGAATCTGGCTGAAAAAATTTAGCAATGACCAAAGATGCCGACGGGAACACGAACGCGACGGAACCTCGAACAAAACCTCACGCCGGCGACAAATCAACCCTCTCCGCTTAGACCGGAACACTCGATCAACTTACTTCAGGATTGATACGCATATTACAAACCAACTGAAGCTCACAAATTCCGATGGCAACACCTACTGCTCAGGCAATAATGGAGAGCAATAAACAAGTTTATCTTATTTTAAGAATTGAAGAAGTTGATGGATTTTTATGGTTCAAAACTTTGGTTGGACTACCGTTTGAGATAGTACATCAGAGGGGTTTTGTTGGGTTCTTAGGGTGTGATCTTTCTTTTTCTTAGGAATTCTTTTGGGATTGGGGTATGTTGCCCCTTAAAATTTTTGGAACGATTTTCCTTTTTTTAGTCTTAGATCTCTCCTTTTTTCTAGGGATTTGCCTCTTATTTTCTCTTTGTCCGTCCCTTTTCTATGTTTGCGTGTGTGTATTTTTTAGGTTAGGGGAAGGGTATTAGGGTTAAGGGATTGGGCTTGGATTTAAAAAATTGGGTTGGGTCCATGTCTTGTTGGGTTTTAACTTTGGGGTTAGAAGACTAAATAACATAGTGTATCTATAAAATATAAAAATCACTCTTAATTAAAATAAGTTACTAAAATAAAACTAAATACTAAAAATGAAACTATTTGTATTTTTTAATTTTATGAATGGTAGATAAATTAAAAGTCAAAACTAGTTAAAATAGCGATATTAGACCTAAACTAAATATTTAAATACTAAAATCTTGGGGAGGGTTAAAAATTACATGTCTACAGCTGCCCCTCTTTGACTGAAAACACGAAGAGTTTTCACATAAAGAACGACAAGACAGGTTTTTTGACCCGACCCTTATTTAGAGAGACCAAAAACTAAAAGAAAAGAGGATGTGACCGAGCCCTGGTATATCCTTGGCTATAAAGGAATCAAGCCACGTGTAGTTCAGAAGTAGGAACAGTGATGGAGTATACCAAGGTGAAAAGCCGGTTGAGGTACCGCTCCGTCGAGGTTCCGGTCTGCGGTCCTGTTATTACATCAAATCAAAAAAAATAAAAAAGACTAACTAAGCCTGTTAACTATGAGTTACAAGATTCCTATCTATAAGCCTTCTGAAGCTTGATCTTGAGTCTTGAATGGTTCTTCCTGAGACTTTAGATTTGAACCTTGACGCTTACTAGCTGCAGGTGCTAGTTCATTCTTCTTCAGCTTTTTCAGATCAAGATCGGACATGTAGTGCTCGTGACTTTAACCATGCCTTGAGCAGTTCACATCTTTTTTTTTCTACTTTCGCATTTGGATTCACTTCTCTTTTTCTTTTCTTTTTTTCTGGATTGAGACTACTTCTGTTGGTCATCTCGGACTGTTGACTTGCATTCTTGCCTCGAGCTTCTGCTACTTCTAACTGGAATTGAATTCTGAAATGACTTTCCTCGTTCTTCAGGTGAGCGCCTGCTACTGACTTGTGACTTGAAGTAATTGAAACGAATTCCCTCGTTCTCCAGGTGGATGCCTACAATCAAAACAACAAAACAAACAAAATTTTTGCCCCAGTTTGCACTAGGAAGATTTGTGAGTTGTTAGCAAAACTAAAACTACTTGTGCTATTGATGCAATGATGAGAGTAAACAAAAGATCCGACTAGGACGTGCGTCTTTTGTGATTAAAACTAAAAAACTTATACTAGGAAGTGTGTTTCCTAAGAGTAAAACTAACAAACTTTGACTAGGAAGTGCGTCTCCTGAAATAAATATAATAACAGTGACTCAAACTAGGAAGTACATCTCCTAGATGAACTTAAACAACCAAAACTAGGAAGTGCATCTCCTAAAACAAAAATATAACTTG
Organism: Nicotiana glauca; assembly: GCA_026770625.1. Classification (NCBI taxonomy): domain Eukaryota; kingdom Viridiplantae; phylum Streptophyta; class Magnoliopsida; order Solanales; family Solanaceae; genus Nicotiana; species Nicotiana glauca. The sequence goes on along the minus strand of MU681939.1, from coordinate 13,153 downwards.
AAAGACCCAGATTAGGAAGTGCGTCTCCTAGAGTAAAACTTGAATGAACCAAACTAGGAAGTGCGTCTCCTAGGGCCGAACTTAAATGACTCAAACTAGGAAGTGCGTCTCCTAGGGGTGAAATCTCAATTTAGGAAGTGCATCTCCTAAAACAAAAATATAACTTGAAAGACCCAGACTAGGAAGTGCGTCTCCTAGGGCCGAACTTAAATGACTCAAACTAGGAAGTACATCTCCTAGATGAACTTAACCAACCAAAACTAGGAAGAGCATCTCCTAAAACAAAAATATAACTTGAAAGACCCAGACTAGGAAGTGCGTCTCCTAGGGCCGAACTTAAATGACTCAAACTAGGAAGTACATCTCCTAGATGAACTTAACCAACCAAAACTAGGAAGAGCATCTCCTAAAACAAAAATATAACTTGAAAGACCCAGACTAGGAAGTGCGTCTCCTAGGGCCGAACTTAAATGACTCAAACTAGGAAGTACATCTCCTAGATGAACTTAACCAACCAAAACTAGGAAGAGCATCTCCTAAAACAAAAATATAACTTGAAAGACCCAGACTAGGAAGTGCGTCTCCTAGGGCCGAACTTAAATGACTCAAACTAGGAAGTACATCTCCTAGATGAACTTAACCAACCAAAACTAGGAAGAGCATCTCCTAAAACAAAAATATAACTTGAAAGACCCAGACTAGGAAGTGCGTCTCCTAGGGCCGAACTTAAATGACTCAAACTAGGAAGTACATCTCCTAGATGAACTTAACCAACCAAAACTAGGAAGAGCATCTCCTAAAACAAAAATATAACTTGAAAGACCCAGACTAGGAAGTGCGTCTCCTAGGGCCGAACTTAAATGACTCAAACTAGGAAGTGCGTCTCCTAGGGGTGAAATCTCAATTTAGGAAGTGCATCTCCTAAAAAAAAATATAACTTGAAAGACCCAGACTAGGAAGTGCGTCTCCTAGGGGTGATACTTCAATGACTAAAACTAGGAAGTGCGTCTCCTAGGAATGAACTTAAATTAACCAAATAGGAAGTGCGTCTCCTAGTGGTAAAATCCCAATTTAGGAAGTGTGTCTCCTAAAACAAAAACATAACTTGAAAGGCCCTGACTAGAAAGTGCGTCTCCTAATGGGTAAACCTTAAATGACTCCAACAAGGAAGTGCGTCTCATAGGAATGAAGTTGAATGAACCAAACTAGGAAGTGTGTCTCCTAGTGGTAAAATCTCAATTTAGGAAGTGCATCTCCTAAAAGTGTATCCTGAAAGACCCAGACTAGGAAGTGCGTCTCCTAGGGGTGGAACTTCAATGACTTAAACTAGGAAGTGTGTCTCCTATGAATGAACTTAAATGACTCAAATTAGGAAGTGTGTCTCCTACAGGTAAAATCTCAATTTAGGAAGTGCGCCTTTGAAAAATGTATTCTGAAAAACCCAAACTAGGAAGTGCGTCTCCTAGGGGTGGGACTTAAATGATCCAAATTAGGAAGTGCATTTCCTAGGGCTGAAGCCTCAATTTAGGAAGTGCGTCTCCTGAAAAAAAAATATAACTTGAAATACCCAGACTAGGAAGTGCATCTTCTAGGGATGAAACTTCAATGATTCAAACTAGGAAGTGCGTCTTCTAGGAATAAACTTAAATGACCCAAAACTAGGAAGTTCGTCTCCTACGGGTTAAACTCAATTTAGGAAGTGCGTCTCCTAGGGGTGAAACTTCAATGACTAAAACTAGGAAGTGCGTCTCCTAGGAATGAAATTAAATGACCCAAACTAGGAAGTGCGTCTCCTAGGGGTAAAACCTCAATTTAGAAAGTGCTTCTCCTAAAATGAAAATATAACCTGAACGACCCAGACTAGGAAATGCGTCTCCTAGGGGTGAAATTTCAATGACTCAAGCTAGGAAGTGCGTCTCCTAGGAATGAATTTAAATGACCAAAGTTAGGACGTGCGTCTCCTAGGAGGTAAAATCTCAATTTAGAAAGTGTGTCTCCTAAAAACAAAATATTACCTGAAAGACCCAGACTAGAAAGTGCATCTCCTAGGGGTAAAAATTCAATAACTCCAAACTAGGAGGTACGTTTCCTAGGGATGAATTTAAATGACCTAAACTAGGAAATGTGTCTCCTAGGGGTAAAACCTTAATTTAGGAAGTGCGTCTCCTAAAACAAAATATAACTTGAAAGACCAGACTAGGAAGTGCGTCTCCTAGGGATAAAACTTCAATGACTCAAACTAGGAAGTGCATCTCCTAGGAATAAACTTAAATGACCCAAAACTAGGAAGTGTGTCTCCTAGGGGTGAAACTCAATTTAGGAAGTGCATCTCCTAAAACAAAAATATAACCCGAAAGACCCAGACTAGGAAGTGCGTCTCCTAGGGGTAAAATCTCAATTTAAGAAAAGTGTCTCCTAAAACAAATATATAACCTGAAGAACCTAGACTAGGAAGTGCGTCTCCTAAAGGTGAAACTTCAATGACTCAAACTAGGAAGTGCGTCTCCTAGGAATAAACTTAAATGATCCAAGCTAGGAAGTGTGTCTCCTAACAAGTATAATTTGAAAGACCCAGGCTAGGAAGTGTATCTCCTAAAACAAAGATATAAACTGAAAGACCCAGACTAGGAAGTACGTCTCCTAGGGGTGAAACTTCAATGACTAAAACTAGGAAGTGCGTCTCCTAGGAATGAACTTAAATGATCCAAAACTAGGAAGTGCGTCTTCTAGGGGCAAAATCTCAATTTAGGAAGTGCGTCTCCTAAAATGTAAATGTAAACTAAAAGACCCATACTAGGAAGTGCGTCTCCTAGGGGTAAAATTTCAATGACTCAAGCTAGGAAGTGCATCTCCTAGGAATAAACTTAAATGACCCAAAACTAGGAAGTGCGTCTCCTAGGGGTGAAACTCAATTTAGGAAGTGCGCCTCTAAAACAAAATATAACTTGAAAGACCCAGACTATGAAGTGCTTCTCCTAGGGGTTGTGATCTTCTCAATAGCCTTTGTGCAAGCAGAATTGGGGAATTACACCTGAAAAATTCAAACTTTGTTATAAACATAGCCTTCATCCCTGTTTCAAACAAAGAAAACTTGAAAGTTTAAAACATGGTAGTTAGTTTGTGGCCTTGACCTTGAAGGCGACTTCTTCTGCACTTGCCAAGATAACTTTGATTTTAACTTGGAAGACCTTGCCTGTTATCGTCTACCCATTTTCTTTCAACCCTTATCACAGAAAATACCTCCGTCTTCATTCGATCCCAATATCCTCTATCTGTTGCATTTTGCTCATGAATTGACATTTACCGAACCTTTGCATTTCACATGAATCCCAAAGCATGTTAATTGTTATCATCTCAGTATGCATATTGTTCTTTCATGACTTATGCCATTTTGATATACTAGCCAGAATTCACTTTGTGCAACTGGAAAGCTGGTAGCAGATTTTAGTCACACCTTCTTTTTTACCTACACCCCGGGAAGGGGTATAATAAAGGGAGTTTTTCAATTAAAGGACAATAGAAATGAGATTATTTTTAAGAGATTCAGAGTCGCCACTTGGGAGATTTATGGTTTTCTAAGTCACCGGTTTAAAATCCCGAATCGAGAAAAAGAATGACTCTGTTTAACAGTCCGCGAAAAAAAAATCTGAGTAAGGAATTTTGTTAACCCGGAAGAAGGTGTTAGGCATTCTCGAAGTCAGTGGTTCTAGCATGGTCGCTGTCACACCTCCTTTTTCCGAAAGGCTTTAGAGCTTTACTACACCCCGGGGAAGGGTATAACAAAGAAAGGAGTTTTTCCAATTTAAGGACAACCGAAATGGGATTCATTTATTTAAGATTCAGAGTTGCCACTTGGGAGATCTATGGTGTCCCAAGTCACCGGTTTGAATCCCGAATCGAGGAAAGGGTTTGACTCTGTTTAACAGTCGCAAACCAGAAATCCGGGTAAGGAATTCTGTTAACCTGGGAGAATGTGTTAGGCATTCCTGAGTTCTGTGGTTCTAGCACGGTCGCTCAACTGCTATATTTGGCTAAATTTTGATTTTAATACATGTTATACTTACAGTGCAATTTTAAAGTTATTTACCGCTTTTTATCAATTATTTTTTATTTAAGGAAAGTGAACGTCATTTAAGAATATATTTTTTCGGATCACGTCACATGAAATGCACCCGGATCCTCGATATATTCTTATTCAACGTTTTCGGATTTGGATTTGGGTTGCATGAAATGCACACCCGTATTAGGAAGGTAAGATTATTTAAAAATCGCGCCTAAAGTGACTAACGTGTTGTTATCTTTTAGGAAGGCCATGAAATTCGCTAAACGGCCCGTCCCGAATACTAAGTATTTTCGAATTAAGTGTTTAATGAGGGCCCCACAATTGTGTATTTTGATTTGGCGAGGCTCGTATTATTTTTATTTATTAAAGGCCAAACTAAAGTAGCTAAATTTTCTATTTTTTTTTGTCTCTAAAGAGTCAATTAATTCACAAATATAAATTCGAATCTCGAATTCAAGTCCGAGTTCAAACAAAAGGGTGAAACCTTTTAGATTGAACCCGCTACCTAATTCAAAATCCGATTTCATATTTATGGATTAATTTTCCATATTCCTAATTATTTATTTTTAATATTATTGTACTTGGGATTTTTGATTCTCACTTAAATTTCATTAACGTTTTTGGGCTTTTAGCTTGGCTCAGGGACTGGACGGACGGGGCAGAACTCTTCAGCAAAAGAGGCAAAGTGGGCCTCAGGTTTCATTTGTTTATGGATCAGACTCCTGAGGCCATAATAACTCACATGCTTATTGGGCCTGGTATCAGTTCAATTAGGTCAGGCTGATCTCCAACTATACTATGTGTTCCAAATTACGGGCCAAGGATGAAAATATTTATCCAAATCTAATATGCATTATCCAACTGAATTATATCACATTTGCTCAACTGATTTATTTAATAATACCGTCTATTAGTTAGCTATTTGATAATTCTAATTATTAAGCTAATCTATTTTTGCAAAACCTATTACAAAGTAATTAAGATCTATTAATTATCAAATCTAACTAAAACTAAATAATTATAAAGCTATACTAACAATTGTGACTGATACTAAGCATAATTTGACATCCAGTAGTTTTGGATCAGACGACATGAATTGCTACAGGCAACTTCAGAGTATGAAATAATTTTAAACCTGTTTTTCTACAACTAATAATGATAACTTACAATATCTATTATCTATAACCTCAGAATACACATTGAAATCAGAAATCCAAACACGATCATAATAAGTATCAATAATACAGTCCAGTTTACATGTTCTTATCTAGCTAAATCAATATAGTTCGATTATATGCGTTTTTATGTAAATGAAATGATTCTGATCCAAACTTAACTAAGTAGAACTAAAACTGAACATGATGAACTACTACTATATTTCATTTATCAAATGAAAAGAGATCCTTGATCTAGACATCAATTTCAGCTCAATAGCCCAAAGGTTTACAGATATATACCTAGAAAAATAAGAGAAAGAACAGTGAGAAATCAAAATCAGTTTCCACAGCAACAGTACAGTTAAATCCAATCACAGCCTCAAAATGCCCAGGATTAAACCACAGCACTAAATTTAAACCAGAAAACAAACTTGACCAGTCCAATTGCACTTTCACAGAATTTTAGCTACTAGAATAGGAGAAGATCAATGCACAGCCTTCAATTTTAAACTAAATGATCAATGTAACAGTGATAATTTGGGATTCTCTACTGATTTCTATATTTTTGCATTTGGAAAAATTAAATCTCGAATTGAGATCTAGGTGGGCAAGGATTATTTGGAGGGAGATTTTCAGATTTTTCCAAACTTGTAAAACAAGGCACATTAGTGCCTATTTATATATGTAATTTTGGAGGAAAATTCAGATTTGAGTGTTTACATATTAGTCCCTCTTTTATTCTTTTTTGACCCCTTATTTTAACTTGTAATACAAGTACCTATTTATTTATTGAAAACTATATTAATGCCCCAATCTAGAAGATTCTATCATATTATAATTCCTATAGTGTCCTCACTTCAATTTAAAATTTACTAAACTACCCTTTTCTATGTCCATATTACCCCTAGAGTTATGTCATAACTACTATTAACCCTTTCCCTATACCCCAAATACCCCCATCTTATTCTTGTAATTACTGCTTTTTAATTCTTTTCTTCTTCTTTCTTTTATTACTAAAACTAATTATTATTTCCTAATCTACACAACTATAACCAATCAATACCAATTTTTAAAACTAATATCAAAACTGAACAATTAATCCATCATTTAATCACACAATAGAAGAAAAGCTAATTAATTTGTTAGCATCAATATCCAATTTAACAAACTTTGATCGTATTTTCAGAATACCAAGAAATTTAAACCTAAAAGTATTATTTAAAACTATTAATAGAAATTAGAGCAAGCTTAAACAGTAAACCCTAGCTAAACTTAATAATTATATACAAAACAGAAATTGATTAAAAGACAAATACAAGAAAACACCAAAACAATTTAAAGAAAACCCGTGTATAAACAGAATCAAAAGAAAGGAAAAATAAAATTGAAAGAAGACTTATCTAAGGTTTGTTACAATAGCCTTTCGGATTGTTCCAGTCATTCTTGAGCCAAATTTCTTTAATCCTTTAGGATTTATGGTCCGTAACATCCCTAATGGCGTGTTTTCCAAAAGAAAACACCTATTAGGGGTGTTACGGTCAATGAATCCCCAAAGATTAGCCTGGGGTTCTTGACCAGATTTTAAAAAGATAATTTTGAGGACTTCTTGGCAGTTTTAAAACAAATAGGAATGGGGAATAGGTAGAGGAAGCTTAGGTATGTCTAGGGTATTTTTTGGGAATTTTTTGACACACATTGAATCTTGGCCGGAAAGTTAAAAATCTATATTTGACAATTTCCGGCAAGATTTGAAGAAAACTAAGGGTAGGGCGAGAAAGAGGGAAAAGATGAGATTTAGGGGTGTTAATCTGGTGGTCATTGGGCTAAGTGGCGTTCGCCGGCGGTAGGGTTCCGGCGAGGCAAATTTTGATATTCGAGGAGATCGGTTGAGATTTGGAGGAAAGTAAGTAGAGGGGTGAGGAGAGGGGTTCATGGTGGATATTTGGTATAAATTTGGTAGGGTTTGGCATAGGGTGTGTTTCCCGCCGGCGAGGGTTCCGACGGGGTCGGCGACTAGGAGCAAGGGGGAAGACGAAGGGGAAGATGAAATGATTTTAGGTTTAGTGATCAATACATATTAAATGGCATTATTTGACTACAACCATTGGATCAAATAATTTTGACGGCTCAAATTCAATTGACACTTAAACGGTGTCGTTTGGTTTAGTGACATGGCTGGTGACCGTTGGATCTGGGGAAATCAAAGGCTAGGATTTAACGACGCCAAACGGCGTCGTTTTGATTATTTGAGGATTGACCAGATTTGGGTGGTAATTTGGGCCAGACTTGGGGCGTGTTTGGGCCTGGGCGGGTGTGTTCTGAGGGAATTATGTTTGGGCTAATAAATTACAATTATAATCTTTTTTTGATTTTGTTTTCTTCAATTTAGTATTGTATTTTTTGAATTTTATAAAAGTACAAAAATAAAAATAAAACTATAAACCAAACTAATTAATGGCCTAAAATTACTTTTAAAACTATTTTGTAACAATTTTCCATTAAAGCAATAAAATGAACTATTTTTGATTTTTCTTTAAATTGTTCTAAAATGAATTAATACATACTTAATACTAAAAATGTGAATTTAGAATCCTAGTGCAAATTCATAATTTTGTATTTTTTTAATATGAATTATTATGCAACCAATTAACACAAAAATGCAACAAATATCAGAAAATGACACCAAAATACATAAAAATTGTAAAAATAAAGAAAAATTATTTTGTTTGGATTTTTGGGAATAATTTGCTTAGGGCAAACACGTGCTCACAGCTGCCCCTCTTTGCTCGGAAACATGAAAGGTTTTCGGGCAAAGATAAGTGAGCAAATACGAGCGATTTTTGCCCGTTTGAATATTCCGTGTGAAGCATTTTTTGAAAAGTTTGACCGT
>MU681938.1:0-47538 GCA_026770625.1 Nicotiana glauca | reverse complement strand
AGTATATTAACCTTTATTTGTCAATTTCTGATAATCACACTATTTCTATAAAACTAAACAGCAGAACATTCATTTCCGACTTGCAGAATAACTGAACATATTCAGAATCTAGTAGTTATCTAATCTTCTAAATTCTAACAGTATTACTATAAGCACATCACAGGTAGGATATAGTGATAACAGTCTAAAATTAGAAGTTAATTACAATCACACTAGTCCTAATGAATACAAATAGTTCTGATTGGGTTTTACATACATCAAATTTATTTATAAAGTAAAAATAGACTAAAATTGCTGAATGAACACTTTCACTTCATTTCCTTCAACTTGTAATTACATCAAGGAGTCAATAGAAATGTACCTGGAAACGACGAAAACTCAATGAGATCTAGAACAAAGACAAGGATCAGCAATCAGTTGCAACACAGCATCACAAACATCAACAGATAGAATTGAGACCAGCCAGGAAATCAAATTTTTATCCAAAAGCAGACTTGTACACCAGTCCAGAAAGCAACAGAAAGCCAATAGCAATAATAAACCACCAAATCGTCCTAATTGAACTCGATTTAAGCCTAGAGATGAATTCACCGTAACAGTATAACTTCAGCAGACTAAATCGAATTACCAAGCCCAGAATCAAATATTGAAATTCCAAATTGAGCCAAAATGCTCAATGGAACAGTAGTTTTTATGTTTTCAGGGATTTTTCTGTGTTTTTTTTTTGATTTTTGTAAGATCTAACTTTCAAAGTTTCAAAAGGAAAATGCAGAGAATAGTTTTTGAAGATGAAAATTTTTGAGGGGTGCCAAAACTTCTGAATTAAGGCAGAAACATGCCTATTTATAGAATAAAATTTGGAAGGAGATGAAGACAAAATGAATATAGGGGGTGTATGTATCGTTCAGTATATTAAAAGACCCCTAATGAGTCGTGACCATTGGATTAAAATAAACCAACGGCTCAGATCACCTGTAGCCCTAAACGACCCCGTTTGATTAAATAAGAGCTCGTTCCCAGCCGTTAGATCATCAGGGATCAATGGCCACGATTAACTCCTAAGAAACGACGTCGTTTCATTATTANGTGACAGTTTATATACAATTCAACAAATATTAAAGCGGTAAAAACATTTAGCACGTAAGGCATGGAACATGTATCAGAACCAAATAAAGCCAAACACAACAATTTAACTGAGCTCGAATTCTTGAACCCTGAACCAGAGATTCTGGGTTTATTGTCCCCAGCAGAGTCGCCAGAGCTGTCACACCTCCTTTTTCCGAAGCTTTATCGGCTTTTTACTACACCCCGGGAAGGGATATAATAAAGAAAGGAGTTTTTCCAATTTAAGGACAATCGAAACGGGATTCATTTTTATTTAAAATTCAGAGTCGCCACTTGGGAGATTTATGGTGTCCCAAGTCACTATTTTGAATCCCGAATCAAGGAAGGGTTTGACTCTGTTTAACAGTCGCGAACCAGAAATTCGAGTAAGAAATTCTGTTAACCCAGGAGAAGGTGTTAGGCATTCCCGGGTTCCGTGGTTTTAGCACGGTCGCTAATCTGTCATATTTGGCTAAAATTGATTTTTATACATGTTATCCTATTTGTGCAATTTTAGAATTAATTACCGCTTTTTGTCAAGTTATTTTATTTTTTTAAGAAAGTGAACGTCGTTTAAGGACATGTTTTCGGATCACGTCACATGAAATGCACCCGGATCCTTGACATACTCTCATTCGACATTTTCGGATTTGGATTTGGGTTGCATGAAATGCAAACCCGTATTAGGAAAGTAATATTATTAAAATCGCACCTAAAGCGGCTAACGTGTTGTTATCTTTTGGAAGGCCGTGAAATTCGCTAAACGGCCTATTCTGAATACTAAGTATTTTTAGTAAGTAATTAATGAGGGCCCCGCAATTATGTATTTTATTTGGTGAGGCTCGTCTCATTTTTATTATTAAGGGCCAAGCTAAAGTAACTAAATTTTCTATTTTATGTCTCTAATAGTCAATTAATTCACGAGTATAAATTCAAATCTCGAATTCAAGTTCGAGTTCAAACAAAAGGGTGAAATCTTTTAGCTCGAACCCGCTACCTAATTCGAAACCCAACTTTATATTTATGAATTAATGTCCCATATTTCTAATGTAATTTTAAAAGTATTTCTATAATAACCTCTTAGACTTTGAAAGTTGGCCCAAACAAGAAATGCATTCAAATGTGACCTGGGCCATTGGTCATTACTTTTGGTCCAAATGATTCCAATCTCCCAGAACCATTTTGCACACAATAACGCATGAACAGCTATTTAGCCTTGGGCCTCGTTTCAAGTCCAATATATGCCAACATGTAAAATAACCAGGCTAGACATTTTGTATGTTAAAAATCAACTTCAGATTCGATTCAATTCGTCAACTTCAATTCAATTTTGATGTTCTATAAGCTGATCAGATCTAAACTAACGAATTCTTACGAATAATTAAGATTGAAGTTACATGTACTCTTGACTGAACAATTAATGGTATATCAATTCAAATTCAGAGTTGTACTAAATTCCTACATTTAATAAGCTGTGAGAACTAACACGCGACTGCCAAAGTTTTTAAAATCCAATTCTAGGTGTATTCAAATACTATAATATTTATTCGATTGAGTGATCTATTTACTAGGTATACAATTGCTCCTACACAGTATATTAACCTTTATTTGTCAATTTCTGATAATCACACTATTTCTATAAAACTAAACAGCAGAACATTCATTTCCGATTTGCAGAATAACTGAACATATTCAGAATCTAGTAGTTATCTAATCTTCTAAATCCTAACAGTATTACTATAAGTACATCACAGGTAGGATATAGTGATAACAGTCCAAAATTAGAAGTTAATTACAATCACACTAGTCCTAATGAATACAAATAGTTCTGATTGGGTTTTACATACATCAAATTTATTTATAAAGTAAAAATAGACTAAAATTGCTGAATGAACACTTTCACTTCATTTCCTTCAACTTGTAATTACATCAAGGAGTCAATAGAAATGTACCTGGAAACGACGAAAACTCAATGAGATCTAGAACAAAGACAAGGATCAGCAATCAGTTGCAACACAGCATCACAAACATCAACAGATAGAATTGAGACCAGCCAGGAAATCAAATTTTTATCCAAAAGCAGACTTGTACACCAGTCCAGAAAGCAACAGAAAGCCAATAGCAATAATAAACCACCAAATCGTCCTAATTGAACTCGATTTAAGCCTAGAGATGAATTCACCGTAACAGTATAACTTCAGCAGACTAAATCGAATTACCAAGCCCAGAATCAAATATTGAAATTCCAAATTGAGCCAAAATGCTCAATGGAACAGTAGTTTTTATGTTTTCAGGGATTTTTCTGTGTTTTTTTTTTGATTTTTGTAAGATCTAACTTTCAAAGTTTCAAAAGGAAAATGCAGAGAATAGTTTTTGAAGATGAAAATTTTTGAGGGGTGCCAAAACTTCTGAATTAAGGCAGAAACATGCCTATTTATAGAATAAAATTTGGAAGGAGATGAAGACAAAATGAATATAGGGGGTGTATGTATCGTTCAGTATATTAAAAGACCCCTAATGAGTCGTGACCATTGGATTAAAATAAACCAACGGCTCAGATCACCTGTAGCCCTAAACGACCCCGTTTGATTAAATAAGAGCTCGTTCCCAGCCGTTAGATCATCAGGGATCAATGGCCACGATTAACTCCTAAGAAACGACGTCGTTTCATTATTATAGATATTAACCCCGTCCGTTAGATGAATTTATTTCGACGGCCCAGATCCTTTGGCCTTAAACGGGGTCGTTTTAGTATTATACTGGGGCAGACCGGGTATGGTCTTTTGTGCCTGGACGGTTTGCCTCTAATTTGGGTATTTTAATTGGCCCAATTTGTAATTATTTCCCTTTCTTTTGTATTTTTCAATTTGGTATTATATATATTTTTGTATTTTTCTTGATTTTATAAAATTGAGGGATTAAACTAACAATTAAACTAATTAAAAATCTAGAATTATTTAACAACTATTTTGTAATAATTTTCAATTAAAACAGTAAAATGATAAAATAACTATTTTTGTGATTTTTTTTAGATTGTTAAAAATGAATTAATGCATATTTTTTAATATGAAAAATGCAACAAAATTCCTAAACATTGTAAAATTATTTAATTTGAAACTTTTGGAATAATTTGCTTAGGGCAAAAATCACGTGCTCACATATATATATCTATATACTATATTAAAACCACAAAGCTCCTTAGCGAAAAGTCATTCATCTTTTTTACCATCTAAAAATAAATTTCACACTAAACAAAATAGTCATTTGATAATTTTCATAATATTTATGGCTTTCAAATAATTAAAAATATTGACTATTACTTATTTTCTCTCCTAATATATAGGAATTACAAATTAAGTAAGATTTGACTTAATAAAACCTTTCCTTATTTAAATGATGTACAATAATTTAAACTGCGATCCTTCCCTTAAATTGGAACATTTGATTTTTCTTTCTTTTTTCAATAAAAGAATTTCCTTATTTGGTTTCTTTGTGTTAAAGAATCATATTTTGCTATCTAATTGAGCACTCACTGTTATGTTTGCACTTTGCAGGAATCAATAACATGCTATATATGAGCGGACTTCCAAGAAGATAGAAACGGCAAAACTTTGGTTTTATACTTGTTCATATCTATGAGTATAAAATTTTAAATAATAGTTAAATAATATACTTGAGTGATAAAATAAATTTTTTTGAAAAAAGTGTAAGTTATAAGAATTTCTTATAAAAATTATTGTTATTTCTATTACTTTATACTAAATACAAACAAATAACATGAAAATATTTTTATCATGATTCTTTAAATATTTATCAAATAAAATATTACGACCCGAATTTTTCACCCTCGAAAGTCGTGATGGCGCCTAATAATGGGAGCTAGGCAAGCCAAACCTTAAATAACTATTACACTTTCATTTGTTTCCTTCTTTTTAACAATTTCCATACGATAATAGGATAACAGCGAAATTAAATAAATAAGCAGAAGTCAACAATATTTATAACTCAATACTATGTCTATTACACTTTTAAAACCTCGATATCCCGAACCTGGTGTCACAGTGTCACAGACTATCTAAGAGTCACTACAAACAAGGTCCGAAGGAAATTCAATAAGTTGTTTCTGAACAAAATAAAATGAAACAGGGAATAAAGATAGAGGGAGATGCCAGGGCCCATGAATGCCTGTAGATCTACCTTCCAGTTGGTCTGAAGAAAGCCCTCCAACTACTGTTGCTGTCTGATGCCTGAATCTGTGCAAAAGAGCACAGAGTGTATTATTAGCACAACCGATCCCATTTGCTAGTAAATGCCTAGCCTAACCCCGGCGAAATAGTGACAAAGCTAGACCAGACTACCACATAAACTTGTGCAGTTATATACACATAAACAGCGGAACCGAGATACGAAAATTAACCAGTCAATATGGGAGGGGAGCATGTTGTGGGGAAGATAACAACTCCGAATAAAAATCATCAAATAACGAAGAAAGAATCATAGCTAGACATCAATAAAGAATCAGAAAATAATAAGTGCACGGCATCACCCTTCGTGCTTTTACTCTCATCCTCACCTAGCAATGATATGATAAAAACGTGCATGGCATTACCCTTCGTGGTTTTACTCTCATCCTCACAAAGCAATGATATAATAAAAATGTGTATGACATCACCCTTCGTTCTTTTACTCTCATCCTCACCAAGCAATGATATAATAAAAATGTGCACGGCATCACTCTTCATGCTTTTCTCTCTTTCCTCACATATAATCAATAGAAGTGGCACGGAATGGTACATCGTGTGGCATGACATCACCCTTCGTGCTTTACTCTCTTTCCTCACAATAAGCAAATAAAGCACGACATCACCCTTCGTGCTTTAAAACTCTTCCTCACCCAAACAACAATCACAAACAATGGTCAAGGAAATAAACAAAATAACAATTAAATCCTGGTAAGGGTACAACATCAATAATCTCATGTCCCGGCAAGGGAAAATAATCAATAAGCAACAATATACCGGCAAGGGAACAATTTAAATACTCTTTCTTTTCCATTCACTTTTATTTAATATCTCACTTTACCACTTGAGGCAATGCTCCAAAGGATTCAACCATTTCATATACGTTCATAATTGTAATATAACTTGAGCCAATGCTCCTCAATGTTCATAGGTCACAATTTCCTTTAACAAGCTTTTCACAACAAATAGGAATCATCACCAAGGCAAGAGAAATACAACGGAATCAAGTTATTCACAATTTAAAGACTCACGGTCATGCTAGACACCAACGTATATATACTCGTCACCATGCCTATACGTCATAATCGACAATTACCACATAGCAAATAGGACTCAACTCCTAATCCCTCAAGCTAAGGTTAGACCAAACACTTACCTCGATGCCTTGAACACAACTCAAGCCTCAATTATAGCTTTACCCCTTGATTCCACTGCCAATTCGCTCATATCTAATCACAAATTACTTGATTACATTAATAAACACTATATGAATCAACTCCAATGCATAAAAATGAGTTTTTCAAAGTTTTACCCAAAAAGTCAAAAATCGCCCCCGGGCCCACGTGGTCAAAACCCGAGGTTCGAACCAAAATCCGATTACCCATTCCTCCATGAATTAAAATGTATAATTTGTTTCAAAATCGGACCTTAAATTGAGGTCCAAATTCCCATTTTTTGAAAACCCTAGGTTCTACTCAAAACACCAAATTTCTCCCATTAAAATCTTTTATTTAAAGTTGAAATCATGTTAAAAGATGTTAATGATTGAAGAAAACTTGTTAAAAACGACTTACAATTGATTTGGAGAAGAAAGGTTGTTTGACAAATCGTCTCTTATGTTTTAGGGTTTTGAAAAATGAAAAATAACTGAAAATATCGTCTATTTATACCCCTGGAAGACCCCCTGTGCAGACCGCACTAAATGGACCGCGGCCGCACAGGCTACCAAAAGACCTGCAGTTCAACACCCTGTGCGGACCGCATAAAGGCGACTGCGGCCGCACAGCCTCCATCGTGGACCGCACAAAGGCAACCTCGGCCGCGCTAGCCCCTCCGCGGCCTCACGCGATTTCTCGTGGACCGCACAAGTGGGTTCAGAGGCCTACAACTTCCTGAACCTGCATCATCTGATTTCTAAGCCTAAGGCATCCGGGAACCTACCCGAAACTCACCCGAGCCTCGAAACTCCAACCAAATATACACACAACTTCAAAAACATTCTATGAACATATTCGTGTAATCAAATCACCAAAATACCATCATGAACATCGAATTAAACCTCAAGATCACTGAAATTTCTCAAAACTCCTTTAAACATAAAGTTTCCCAATTAAGGTCTGGATCACGTCAAACGACATCCATTTTCAACCAAATTGCACAGGAATGACTTAAAACATATATATGACCTGTACCAGGCGCTGGAACCAAAATACGGTTCCGATACCAACACGTTCTAATCAAATAACATTTCAATTTGCCTTAACATTTTTAGAAAAACAATTTCTCTTAAAAATCCATTTCTCGGGCTCGGGACCTCAGAATTCTATTCCGGGCATACGCTTGAGTCCCATATTTTCCTACGGATTCTCTGAGACCGTCAAATCATGGGTCTGGTTAACCAAGGTTAAATTTATTCATTTTAATATCAAAACCTAGCAATGTTTTATAGAATTTCATATTTAAGCTTTTCGGCTACGTGCCCGAATTGCGCACGCAAATTGAGGCAACTTTAAATGAGGTTTTCAAGTCTTCGGAAGCACAAAATTAATTAAAAACGGGTGATAACCCCTTTGGGTCATCAAATTATCCACCTCTAAAATAACCGTTTGTCCTCGAACGGACAGAATAAAGAAGTACCTGAGTCGGTTAAAAGATGAGGCTAACGGCTTTGCATATCGGACTCGGACTCCCATGTCGATGCCTCAGGAGGCTGACCTCTCCACTGAACACGAATAGAGGTAAAACTCTTGGATCTCAACTGACGAACCTGCCGGTCTAGAATAGCCACCGGTTCCTCCTCATAAGACAAGTCCTTGTCCAACTCGACAGTGCTGAAATCTAACACGTGGCTGGATCACCGTGATATCTCCGAAGCATGGACACATAAAACACTAGAAGTACGGCTGATAAGCTCAGCGGCAAAGCAAGTCTATAAGCCACCTCTCCCACTCAATCAAGAATCTCAAACAGACCAATGAACATAGGGCTAAGCTTGCCCTTCTTCCCAAGTATCATTACACCCTTCATAGGCGACACTCGGAGCAATACCCGCTCACCAACCATAAAAGCCACATCTCGAACCTTGCGGTCTGCATAGCTCTTTTGCCTGGACTGAGCTAAACGAAGCCTATCCTGAATGATACTAACCTTGTCAAAGGCCTCTTGAACCAGATCCGTACCCAACAACCGAGCCTCTCCCGGCTCAAACTATCCAACCGGAGACCGACATCGCCTACCATACAAAGCCTCATAAGAAGCCATATGGATACTCGACTGGTAGCTGTTGTTGTAGGAAAACTCTGCTAAAGGCAAGAATTGATCCCACAAACCTCCAAAGTCAATAATACTAGCTCGGAGCATATCCTCCAAAATCTGAATATTCCGCTCGGACTGGCCGTCCGTTTGGGGATGAAATGCTGTGCTCAACTCAATCCGTGTGCCCAACTCTCACTGAACTGCTCTCTAGAAGCGCAATGTCAACTGCGTACCCCTGTCCAAAATGACAGACACGGGCACACCATGAAGGCGAACAATCTCCCGAATATAGATCTCAACAAACCTCTCAGAAGAATAGGAGACTGCCACAGGAATAAAATGCACTGACTTGGTTAGCCTATCAACAATGACCCATACTGCGTCGAACTTCTTCCGAGTCAGCGGAAGTCCAGTAACAAAGTCCATGGTGATCCGCTCCCACTTCCACTTGGGAAGCTCAATCCTCTGAAATAAACCACCAGGTCTCTGATTCTCCTACTTAACCTGCTGACAATTCAAACAATGAGCCACATATGCTACGATATCCTTCCTCATTCTACGCCACCAATAATGCTACCGCAAATCCTGATACATCTTCGCGGTGCCCGGATGAATAGAGTACCGGGAGCTATGAGCCTCCTCCAATATCAACTCTCGGAGCCCATCCACATTAGGCACACATACTCGACCCTGTAAACTCAAAACTCCATCATCATCTAAGGTAACATGCATGGCACCTCCGCGCTGCACCGTGTCTCTGAGGACACACAAATGGGGATCATCATACTATCGATCACGGATACGCTCCAATAATGAAGAACGAGCAACCGTGCAAGCTAGCACATGACTGGACTCAGAAACATCCAGCCTCACAAACTAATTTGCTAAGGCTTGAACATCCAAGGCAAGCGGCCTCTCATCGACCAGAATATAAGCAAGAGTGCCCAAACTGGTTGACTTCCTACTCAATGCATCGGCCACCATGCTGGCCTTCCCCGGATGATTTAGAATGGTGATATCATAACCCTTCAACAACTCCAATCACCTCCTCTGCCTCAAATTCAACTCCTTTTGCTTGAACAAGTACTGAAGACTCTTCTGATCCGTGAACGCCTCACATGCCATGCCATACAGATAATGCCTCTAAATATTTAATGTGTGAACTATGGGTGCCAACTCCAAATCATGAACCAGATAGTTCTTCTCATGAATCTTCAACAGCCTCAAAGCATAGGCAATAACTTTGCCATCTTGTATCAACACTACCCCAAGCCCAACATGAGAAGCATCACAATAGACTATATAAGGCCCTGAACCTGTGGGCAAACCAATACCGATGTCGTAGTCAGAGCTGTCTTGAGACATTGAAAGCTCGCCTCACACTCATCCGACCATCTTAACTGGGCACCCTTCTGGGTTAATCTAGTCATCGGGGCTGCAATAGATGAAAACCTCTCCACGAACAGTCGATAGTAGCCTGCCAACCACAAGAAACTCTAAATCTCTGTAGCCGATGCTGGTCTAGGCCAATTCTTGACTGCCTCAATCTTCTTTGGGTCCACCTGAATACCCTCTGCTGATACAACATGACCTAGAAATGCAACTGAACCCAACCAGAATTCACATTTGGAGAACTTTGTATATAACTGACTATCTCTCAGAGTCTGAAGAACTACTCTAAGGTGCTGCTCATGCTCCTCCTGGTTGTGGGAATATATCAATATATCATCAATGAAAACTATCACGAATGAATCCAGATAAGGCTTGGACACTCGGTTCACCAAGTCCATGAAAGTTGCTGGGGCATTTGTCAACCCGAATGACATAACCAAAAACTCGTAATGCCCGTACCGAGTGCGAAATGCTGTCTTAGGGATATCGGATTCCCTAATCCTCAACTGATGGTAGCCAGATCGCAAGTCAATCTTGGAAAATACCCTGGCACCCTAAAGTTGGTCAAACAAATCATCAATCCTCGGCAGTGGATACTTATTCTTGATCGTTAAATTATTTAATTACCGGTAATCAATACACATTCTTAGTGACCCATCCTTCTTCTTGACAAATAATACCGGCGCACCCCAAGGTGAAACACTAGGTCTAATGAAACCCTTCTCAAGCAAATCCTGCAACTGTTCCTTTAACTCCTTCAACTTCGGCGGGGCTATACGATACGGCGGGATGGAAATGGGCTGAGTGACCGATACCAGATCAATGTAGAAATCAATATCCCTATCGGGTTGCATACCCGTCAGGTCTAAAGGAAAAACATCAGGGAATTCACAAACAACGGGCACAGAATCAATAGAGGGAACCTCAACATTGGAATCACGAACATAGGCTAAATAGGCCAAACACCCCTTCTCGACCATACGTTGAGCCTTCACATACGATATAACATTGCGAGTAGAATGACCAGGAGTCTAATCGCAGCAATAACCTTACACAACGGTAGGAAGAGCGGGCGCTAAGACTTTTACCCGAATAGTGGTATCGGGGTCGATTTCCACAGGGAGCTTGGAATGGAGTTGCATATTTATATAGACTAAGAATGCATTTGTACTTCTAATTGTACTTCTAACATTTTTGGATTTTCTATTATCAACTACTATTATCGACTAAGGATAAGATTAAATTATGCTAGAGAAATATTTGCTAAGTTGTAATTAATATAGAGAAAGGCACTAGGGTCATGGCATCACCTTGGTGGTTAATTAACGAGTAGAAACTACTAATAATAGATTGACATATTTGGGATCAATGTTATAACCATTGCACAATTGTACTCACTCTCACACCTCTCGGTAGAGAGAACGATTTTGCTAATTGACTCTCGAGAGACTAATTGGGTAGGCCAATTAGACCAAGCAACTAGGGTTCAAGTAGGGTGATTACTCTCTCGAGATTTAACCTATCAATTGGGAATACCATTTCTCATGGGTGCATCTAAATCCTTGTTGGGTCAATTTTGGGGTCATAGACTCTCTTTCTCAAGAAGATTCAAAACCCACTAAGCTAGAATCAATGTTTGCAACTACCAATCCTTAATTAAACCATAAAATTAACCTAATTAACAAACACCCAATATCAATCTATCATTAATAAGCAACACCAATCAATTACCCACACTAGGGTTGAGCCACAACCCTAGCTAATGGGTTTATCTAGACATAATTAAAGAAGAAATTGAAGAAATAGAAGATGAAACAACCATATTAATTAATTGCTAACGTTAAACTACAATAATCTATGATGAAATAAACTCAAAATTTCCAAAATAGGCTAAAACAAATGTCTCACGAGCACAACAGCTATCAGGTTTATAAAACTTAACCTAAAAATGGCAAATGTTCTATTTATAGTGGGCTGGAAAAATTGGACAAAAATGCCCCTGCGGGGTCAGTACGGGCCGCACAAACACGACCGCGGCCGCACTTGGCTGTTTGACTTCTAATTATTACTCTCTGAAACAGGTGATGTGGACCGCATAAAGTTGACAAGCGACCGCATGGAGACCAGCGCGGGCCGCATTAACTTGTTGTGCGGCCGTATGAATGGCTTGTGACTGGGCTCTGAACTCTTATGGTGCGGTCCGCGTAAACCGGTGGTGCGGCCGCATTGATTGGGCGCGTACCGCACGAGCTTGACCGCGGCTGCATCGCTTGCTACTAGAAAATACAACTCTCTGAACTTCTTTGGTGTGACTACATGTCATGATTGCGCGGCCGCATGAAATGGAGTTGTAAATTATTCTTTCTCTGAATTTATCTGAAGCTGCCGCATGACATGATGGTGCGGTCCGCACCAAGCTCTGAATTTCGTCACTTCAATGATCTTTGACACTTGAGCAGGTTTCGCTCCGTTTTAGCCGATCTTTGACGATTGTTATCTTGTCGGTCAAACCTGCAATCAAGCGCAACTTGTAAGCATTTTGGGGTTATATTGTGGCAATTCGTACACAAAGCATAGGCAAGTATGGGCATAAAATGTGTTAAAAACATAGTTATTAACTACCCCAAACCTAAACCTTTGCTTGTCCTCAAGCAAATAAAATAAGACCCATCCCTTAAAGGGAAACATCCAAGTAATTCCAGCTTATCCTAAAGTAACCTCAACAAGCATCAATTGGGACTAACCATTGCCCTCAATACGAATGCATCATTAACACATTTTAAGATTTTGAGAACTATGGATCAAGTGTGACACAAGAGCAACACGGGTTGACTCATTTCATCAAGGAGTGTTTCTCAAATACCTTGGTCATTGTGGAACCCAAACTTACACATCCTCAACTCTCCCTAAGCGAACCTCACCTTTTAGAGTAATGACATACAAATCGAGGTTGATGGATTTTTCTCTCATTTCTCTCACAAAGAAGGTGTCAAGTCCGGCTCTGGGTACCATATGCTTGCCCCCTTATGTAAGTATCCACTAATGTAGGTTCTGTTCAACTCAAGATCATATAGGGCTTTTGTGGAGTCATTGTAAAGGCTTTTGGGTAAGGGTAGGATATGTTTTGTTCAAGTGGGTTCAATCTTCCCTTAAGCACTTCTTTTGCTTCATTTTGGCACACTTTCTTGAATCATTTGAGTATTCACTTATTTTTCAAAGGGTTAGAGAGACACACTGTCACTCTTTTTTTTATGCAATTCAACACATTTCTCCTTTTTCCACTTTTTCACAACCTTTTTCACTTTTGATTTCTTTGAATCCCCTTTTTGACCTTATTCAATTTTGGTCTCTCTTTTTGTCTTGTCTTTTCTCCCTTTTTCATTGCCTTCCTTTTCTTTTGCTTTTGTACCTTTTACCACATTATTTCCTTTCTTGTCTGCCCCCCAAACTTAGACATTTGCCATCTACTCAAGAGAAGATTCGGGTGCCAAGAGAGGATATCATTAAGAACGGGTATAGGCTTGTAGCTTTGGTTCTTAAAAGAAGAAGGTTTAAGGCTCGAAGGGGTTAACTAGGGATCATTTTATTGGTAGGTCATGGAATTTTTCATTCTTAGCATTTTGGATCAAGGAGAGCCTATAATCACTTCTTAAGCCAAATTTCACCTAGGATTTCGCCTCAACAAACACTCGGGGCAAGTTCTAGACCATCGGCTCAGAACTTAGACTCACAATTTGAATTCTCACCACACACACTCAAGGATTGCTAAAGACATCGAGTCAAGGGCCCACAACGACCTTAGTTATGATTCAAGCATACAATGGCCCAACACAACCACATGATGATTGTTTGGTCAACACAAGAGTCTAAAGGCCACAATTTTCACCATCCTAAACACAACATTATATCTTTGACCATGGGATCAAAGGCGAATGTGTTAGGCCCAAGTGAAGCTTGCCTGAGGTTCCCTTAACTACGAAATATCGAAATCAAAAGAAAAAAAATCAAAAACGGACTCAAACCCTTAAGAAGGTTGTCACGACATCCATCATTGGGAAGAGCCACCCGGTTCGCACAATACTTTAACCTTGGAAAGAACTGTGGCATTAAGAAAACCAAAGGCTTATTGAAAATGCCAAAACCAAAACAAACGGCTACGAGCCTAACTGGCAAGCTAAAAATTTTTAACGAAAATAGAAAAACCAAATGAATATGTACAATGGGGAGTAGAATATACAATGGGGATGAATATATACATAAAAGTAGAAAAGTAGCCAAAATCCAAAGTTATATACAGGCCAACTATCAAATTCAAAACTAGAAATCAAATAAATATGTACAGTCATCCAAATGTATCAGAATCAAAATAGTAGGGTGCATCCCTACGAATAAAAGCTGGCATTGTCCCTAATGCCAACTACCAAAATAAGCACAAAAAAATAGAGAGAAAGGATATAGAATGGCTCCTCAAGCCTGATCTGTCTGCATGGGCTGATCAATGGTCTCTTGATCCTCTGTAGTGGCATAGAACTCAGACTAGTCTCCTGCCTGCTGCTGCTCTGGTCCTGGGATAGGGGCTGGGTCATGGACCGGTTGAACATCTGCTGGAGAACTGGAAGTACCCTCCTGAACCTGTGCCACCTCTATCACAACACGCTCAGCACTAGGAAGCTTCCTCTTCTTCCTTGGGTACCCAGGCTCCTCCTCCTGCTATGGCTGAGTTGATATTGGATCTAAAGCTGGATCCCCCAATAGTAATCTAATGGCATCTAGTCTACCAAAAGCTTGTCCATATCTGCTCGCAACTTCTTTATCGATTCCCGAGATGCCCTTGACTTTCTCATCTTCTTATGTTCCTTGCCAAGCTCCATCAAAGCCTTGCCATGCGAGGCTACCACTATAGTCAATGTGGCCTGGGTCTCCATGATCTTCTCCTGATTGGTCAGGAGCTTCTTCAATGTCTCCTCAATAGAACGGGGAATCTGAACTATGGCTGGTGCTGACTGTGCCTGAACTGTAGTAGCCAAGGTGGACAACTTGGATGTCGCAGCTGACATCCAGTTGTTCAACTATCTAGAGACTGACTAAGCTGGTGGGCAGTGAACCGGTGTATCTGTGATGAGGGGACTGCCGGGTCAGCTAAAGTAGAAGGACCAGCTACAGAAGAAGGACCCTGGGGCAAAGTCTCACCGGCAGTAGTAGCAGGGATGGTGGATGGCTCAGTAGAAAGCTCGATCACAGCTAGCTCCTTAGATTGGCCAGGTGGGGTAGAGGTGGGTGGCTGATACTTTTTAGACTTTGGGTTTTCGGAACCCAACTGGCTCTACCATGAATAGGGGGTCACCGGTTTTGCCGTGACATCAAAGCGCTTTTTTTTCACCTCCAAATCCCTAAAGTACATGGACAGAGTGTTTGGGAAGGGGTAGTTTGTGCTGGTCTCCTGTCCGACCTCAGAGATCACCCTCAAAATGATGTTGCCCACATTGAGAGGAAGCTCGACCATGATAGATTCCACAAGAACAACCCGGGTCAAAGGAACTGAGTGATCATGTGTGGAGGGATCAAGTCTACTACAAACGAATGTCAACCAACCCTTGGATTCAAAACTGAAAGTGTTCCTTAGAATCCTCTCCCCTTTCTTCAACCATTTTGGAATAGTGCCCGGGGCTTCCAAGTACTCGGCCAACCAAGGACGCACCTCTTCGCCCATTGCGAGCTTTGCTAAGTATTCGGATTCATCCTCCTCTTTGAACCCCAAATATTCATTCAATGACTTCCCATAAAACACCACTATTTTGTCCTGCACCTACGTCGCCTTTGTTTCCTTAACCATACGAGACATATTACAATAGAACTCTTTCACCATATGCTCATTGGCATCAATACATCGCTCCTTGAAGAAACCCCAACCATCTCTAGTACGGAATTATTCTTGCACCTTTGGGTTGAGAGGAAGAAGATCATTGTCAATGAATTGCCTTTCCAGGATCAAATTCATAACGGGCCACCATTCTATAAATTTATGGAATGCAATCTCACTCACAAATCTGTGTGCCCAAGCTTCAGGTTTTCTGGTGCGTTCAATTCCCCCGACTTGAGGCTCACCCCTCTAACCATATCCTCTACTCTTCCCAAATAATGAAGCTGTGGGGGAGGTGGAGTATTGCTCTTCACTTCTTGCTACGGAGTCATCAGACGAGTCCGAAACTACGTTGACCTGTCTTTTGGAAGTTGGTGAAGTTGAAGGAGTATCATGTTGTTGAAGTGACACAGACATGTGAGTGGGAGCTGATTCTGAGGTGATGCTTCGGGATGGTGCATAATCACTCCCCGAAGAGTGGGAGGCAGCTCTATCAGCTTCCCGTATTAGCTTAAGGGTTTTTTTGATGTTCTCCCGAACCTTGGGAGTGAGTTTAACAATACGCTTTCCTTTGCCCCCTCGGGAGGAACCACCTCTCCTGGGTTGTTGGTGTTTTTTTCCTCCTTGTTTCTTAACCATGATCTGCAAAGAATACAAGTCTAATATTGTTAGTTTAAGCACATGCAGTGAATTAGATGACACAGTTGAGTTCATGATTTAGAAACAGTGCAGCAGAATAAGGGGCGCGGACCGCAAAAAAGAGTCACGTGGTCGCGCTGGGGTAGCGCGGACCGCGCTTGACAATGATCCAAAAACACCCTCTCTGAATCTCCCAACACGGTCCGCACTGATTTGGACCACGTTGGGCCAGCACGGACTGCACTAAAATGTGACATGGATCGCGCTGGTAACACCTAGCATACACAGGTAAAGTGGCGCGGACCACGCAGAAAGGACGCGCAGCCGTGTAGGGCTTAGAATTTTTAACTGAGTTAGGCTTTTTCATTTGAGTCCATTTTTTGATCAAATTATGGGTTCTAGTTGTTTGTACTCAATTAACCACATTTGAATTCATGCCCATTGTTCAAAATTAACACACAAAATATAACCTAATAATTAATTCTAAGAAGAATTAGAAGAAACAAGAAGTTATACTAGTGGTAAGCAAGCAAAATAATCAAAAATTAAAACTATGTATGAAATGAGCAAGGAATGTTACCAGGGATTGTGAAAATTCAACTACTTGAAGTAAGGGTCTCGATGAATAGTGAAAATTGAAGCTCAGGAACTCAAATTCCGAAAAGTGTAAAATGATGCCTAAGGTCTCTATTTATAGAAAACCTGTGGGACCCGGCACCTACCTACCAGTGCGGCCGCACAGAAATGGACGCGGACCGCGCTAGATTTCTTTCCTTCATATTGAACTAAACAGCCCACGCGGACCGCACTATTTTGTCACACGGCAGCGTGGGAAACTTCAGAGAGCATGCACATTTGGGCTTTCCCAAAGCGGACCGCACAAAAATGTGACGCGGCCGTGTTGGCAACTTCAGAAACATAACTCCCATTGCACCAGCCTACGCAGACCGCACTGATTTGGTGCGCCCGTGGGCAAACTTCAGAGACCTGGCATTTTTTGCTTTTGTCCTGCACTTGTTCAACATTATCCCGGCAATATCTCACAAACCATGAGCTCAAAAATCCTAATCTACAAAGAAATTCAAAGAAAAAGAAAAAGACATGGTTTGCCTCCCAAGAAGTGCCTGATTTAACGCCGCGACATGACGCATGTTACCATCATATCACTTCAAATGAATGAGTGCCACCACATGGTTGTCATCAATATTTCCCAAATAGTGCTTGACACGATGCCCATTGACCCGGAACACTTCACCATTCTTGTTTTTAAGATCAAAAGCACCGAAAGGAGTCACAAATACCACCTCAAAAGTACCACTCCATTTAGATTTGAGCTTCCCCGGAAATAACCTTAATCGGGAATTGAAAAGAAGAACCATGTCGTTCACCTTGAATTCTTTACCCCGAGCATACTTATCGTGAAGGTACTTCATCTTGTCCTTATACAAGGACGAGCTGGAGTAGGCATGAAATCTAAACTCATCAAGTTCATTCAATTGTTCCACTCGGAGGTTGGCTGCAACATCCCATTCCAAGTTCAACATTCTCAATGCCACATAGCCTTGTGTTCTAGTTCCACTGAGAGATAGCAAGCCTTACCAAACACCAACCGATATGGAGACATACCAATTAGAGTTTTGTAAGCCGTCTGATAAGCCCAAAGAGCATCATTCAATTTATTCGACCAATAGGTCCTATTAGCATTCACCGTTTTGGAAAAAATACTCTTTATTTCCCGATTTGAGACCTCCACTTGACCGCTTGCTTGTGGATGATAGGGGTGGTCACTTTGTGGTTAACTCCATATTTAGCGAGCAATGAGTCAAAAGTGTTGTTGCAAAAATAGGACCCCCAATCACTAATGATAGCACGAGGAGTTCCAAACCTAGTGAAGATACTCTTTTTCAAAACTTCCACGACACTCCGAGCTTCATTGTTGGGAAGAGCCACGACTTCAACCCACTTTGACACATAGTGCACCGCTACAAGAATATATGTGTTCCCACGAGAGCTCACAAACGGGCCCATAAAATAAATTCCCCAAAGATAAAAAATATCCACTTCGAGAACTGTATGGAGAGGAATCTCATCCCTTTTTGAAATCCTGCTGGCTCTTTGGCATGCATCACGTCTCTTCACCAAATCGCTAGCATCTTGAAACAAAGTCGGCCAATAAAAGCCGCAACTGAAAACCTTTAACGTCGTCCTCACTCCCCCATGATGGCCACCATAAGGAGAAGAGTGACACACCTCCAATATGTTCAATTGTTCACTTTCCGGCACACATCTTCTTCTCACCCTGTCCATACAAATTTTAAACAAATACGTATCATCCCAATAAAAATCCAAGCTATCCCGCTTGAGTTTCTTCCTTTGGTTGGAAGAGAGCTCACACGGGACATTGTCGGTCACAATGAAGTTGGCGATGTCCGCAAACCAAGGTATGTCACCCATAGAAATAGAAAGAAGTTTCTAGTCGGGGAAAGTATCGTTTATCTCAACACCATTGCTTGGTCTCCCCTCTTCCTCTAGCCGGGATAAATGGTCCGCAACTTGATTCTCGCTTCCCTTCCTAACCACAATCTCTAGATCAAATTCCTGAAGGAGTAGCACCCATCTCATCAACCTTGCTTTCGAATTTTTCTTTGTCATCAAATACCGAAGGGCTGCATGGTCCGTGTATATGATCACCTTCGCCCCTATAAGATAAGGGCAGAATTTCTCCATCGCAAACACAATAGCCAATAGCTCCTTTTCCGTCACTGTGTAGTTTCTTTAGGCCTCATTCATCGTTTTGCTAGCATAATACATAGGATGGAACATTTTGTTGATTCTTTGGCCAAGCACCGCACCTACCGCCACATCACTCACATCGCACATAAGTTCAAAAGGCAATTCCTAATTAGGTGCGGTGATGATAGGAGTTGTGGTCAACTTGTGTTTCAATAGCTCAAAGGATTCCATACACCTCTCATCAAAGACAAACTTGACATCCTTTTCTAACAATTTACAAAACGGGTTCACAACTTTCGAGAAGTCTTTAATGAATCGCCGGGAGAACACGGCATAACCAAGAAAACTCCTCACCCCTTTGACAGAAGTAGGGGGAGGGAGCCTTGAGATCACCTCAATTTTTTCCTTATCGACTTCAATTCTATGTTTTGTGATTTTTGTGACCCAACACAATACCCTCTTGCACCATAAAGTGACATTTCTACCAGTTGAGTACAAGATTGGTTTCTTCACATCTTTTCAACACCTTATCCAAGTTCACTAGGCATTCTTCAAATGAGTCCCCCACCATGCTAAAATCGTCCATGAAGACCTCTAGAATATCCTCCACCATGTCGGTGAAGATTGCCATCATACATCTTTGGAAGGTCGCCGAGGCATTACAAAGTCCAAATGGCATTCTTGAGAAAGAGAATGTGCCATACGGACATGTAAAGGTTGTCTTCTCCTGATCCTCTGGGGCAATGAGAATTTGATTGTACCCCGAGTAGCCATCGAGGAAACAATAATAAGCCCGGCCTGCTAGACGATCGAGCATTTGGTCCAAGAATGGTAGAGGGAAACGATCTTTTGTTGATCTTTCTATAATCCATACACACTCTCCAACCCGTGACCGTCCGAGTAGGAATCAACTCATTGTTGGCATTAGTGACGACCGTCATTCCACCCTTCTTTGGCACACATTGGACCGGAGAGGTCCGTGAACTATCCGAGATAGGGTAGACCACACCGGCGTCCAACAACTTGATAACTTCTTTCTTTACCACCTCTTTCATAGCTTCATTTAATCTTCTTTGATGTTCAAGAGACGGCCTTGCATCCTACTCCAAAATGATCTTGTGCATGCAAAAAGCGGGGCTTATACCCCGAATATCCGCCAATGTCCATCCAATCACCCGCTTGCACTTTTGTATAACTGCCAAAGTGGCATCAACCTGCATGTTTGTTAAGCAAGAAGAAAGAATATCATGCAAAGTGAAATTAGGACCCAAGTATTCATACCCGAGGTGAGGAGGAAGTGGTTTCAACTCCAACACCGGCGGCTCCTCAATAGATGGCTTGGTTGGGGGAGTTTTGCGATTATCAAGGTCCAATGATAACTTCCTAGGCTCATAAGAGTACTAGACCATACAATGCAAAGCATTTACACATTCAATTCTCCCGGCATCCTCATTAGCCTCTATGTTCAAAAGCACAACTTCAAGTGGATCTTCAACATTAATCATTGCGCTCGTGTCATCCACTATCACTGCCATGACAATGTCAACACATGAGCATACCTCGGTGCTATTTGGTTGTCTCATAGACTTGCACTCGAGGAACACCACCTTTTCATCACCAACTCGGAAAGTCAACTCTCCCGCCTCAACATCGACCAAAGCCTTCCCCGTAGGTAGGAAAGGTCTTCCAAGGATAATTGGGACTTCAAAGTCCACCTCACAATCTAGTATCATAAAGTCGGCCGGTAAGATGAATTTATCAACATGAACAAGTACATCATCGATTATACCTAAAGGCCGCTTCATTGACATATCTGCCATTTGGAGCCTCATTGAAGTCGTGCGAGGTTTTTCGATTCCCAAAGTCTTGAAGACCGAACATGTCTTTAAGTTGATACTCGCCCCTAAGTCACAAAGGGCTTTTTCAAAGTCGGCACTTCCAATGGTACACGGGATACTGAAGGTGCTGGGGTCCTCAAGTTTTGGAGCCATGGAGTGCACAATTGCGCTCACTTGATGGGTCATCTTGATTGTCTCACACTCCATTGATCTCTTTTTTTGTTACCAAATCCTTCATGAATTTTGCGTGCCCCGACATTCGCTCGAGTGCCTCCACCAAAGACACATTGATAGTCAAACTCTTCATAATCTCAATGAATTTCTTAAATTGGTTGTCACCCTTTTGCTTGGAAAACCATTGAGGATAGGGTGGAGGAGGCCTAGGCAACGGTGCCTTGGCTTTGGGCACCACTGGCTCGGGCATATCTATCACGTGTTCCCTAGACGGGTTCACGACCTCTTGTGTCTCCTCCTCAACCTCATGAATATCAATCCGCACATCATTTCTCACACTTGGTTCAACTACATCTTCAACCCCCAAAGGCATGTCATCACCACGCAACTCATCTTCACCAACCATGACTTGATTCTCTCTTGAGGCATGCACATCACCGCCTCTTCTACTTCGCATGGTCACTGTCGATGCCCCCCTTTTTCTAAGGCGAAATCGGGTTTACGACATTATGGACAAAACAACTCTCATTACCTTTTGAGGAATCGGGTTATGGAATTTGAAGAGTCTCCACCTAATGATTATAGTGCATTAGGACACTTTTAAAAAAAATAAGAAGATTTTTGAAAGAAAAACCAGAGTTCGGGTAAGGGCTTGAGATTATCTCGAGGGGAAGGTGTTAGGAACCCCTCAAGATTCACTAGTGTGGTTCCTGGCCATGCTTAGTTGTGAATTTAAGAAGAGTAGAAAGAAACACATAAAACTTGCATATAGTAGTTACAGATAAAATTTAAAATTTTTGAAAAGGAAGGGAAAGGACATAAGTGATTTAAAAGAGAGGGATTAATTGGAACATAAATTAAGAAAAAAAACATTATACAAGTAAAGAAAAAGGGGAAAGAGGTCCTAGGTTTAAATACAATATGGATCACATCGGTACAATACCTAGCAATCACTCCTCAAAGAGGGGTCGCACGAGATATTAGTGCATCGGTCAACATATCCATATTCTACCCTTCCCAAGCCGTTAAGGTATTAAACGCGATTAGTCTCGTTTACTTATTGCATGCTAATACCCATCCCAACCTTTCAGTCCTGGGGTATTAGGGCTTCTAATCCTAAAGGGGAAGAAAGGGGTAGAGGCATCTATGGGGTTTTAAAAGGACAAAATTCTAGTAGCGATAACCAAAACAAATAGCAAATAAGGGGATTGACAAACAAACATGCAAGGCTCACATAAAAACCCGTAAGTCATATAGCCACTACTAAAAAAATCAGGGTTTAGCGACGGACAAAATCTGTAGCTAAATAGAAAAATCCGTCGCTAATCTCATTTAGCGACGGATTAGCAACGGATTATCTAAAGATTCTGTTAGCGACGAGCATTTTAGCGACAGATTAGCGACCAAGTTCGTAGCTGATTCCAGTTTTTTTTTGCAGTGAGCATATACTTTAGCATGCCTTTCACATACTGGTTTGGTCTTAAAATTAAACTTAAGCGGCTGACGGACTAGTTTAACACATAGAATCAGATAAAAAGTCTGCATTAGGCAACTCTGATCTAATTGTAAGAGATTGAAGTATTTTAAACAAGTTATTCAAAAAACACTGATTTCAGACAAGAGCCTAATGCATAAGAATTTAAACAGGAAGTTGAAAATTGCAGAAGTTCAGAAATGACTTTGGAATCTGCAGATTTGTTTGAGTGAAAATGCAGGAGAGTTAAAAATGCAGAACGCCTTAAAAGAAAGAGTGAATTAAAGGACTTTTTGAAAGATAGCTTCAAGAGATGAGCAGAAAATTTACAAGAATTGCTTCAGACAGATTTGCAGAAATTTTAAAAGCATTGTAGGCTCATAAGAGTTTTATATTGAAAACGCGACACTGAAACGTTAAAACCAGTTACCCAGTTATTATTACTTAAACAGATTAAGCGAGACAAACTTGTTCTAGATTTTAGAACTTACTACAGAGTGGGTAAATGGATGGCAGGTTTGGTTATCCAATAGTTTTGCCTAACGCGTATGCATTTCCTATAGACATGGTTTCTATATGCAACTTCTTACATGAATATTAAATCCTATAGACAGGGTTTCTAATGATTTGCAAGATGATAAAGCATTAAACCCTATAGGTAGATTTTCTATGTCCTGATGAAAGAAATATTATTGTGATTAAACTAGTTACGAAATGAATATTAACCTACAGTTTGCCTATCTCCTATAGGCATGATTTCTATATGCAATATGTTGTTTGATTATGAGATCCTATAGACAGGATATCTACTGATTTGCGGCATGGTTGAACATTAAATCCTATAGACATGATTTCTAAATGATTGAAAAGAATGCAAAAGCCTATAGACATGATCTCTAGGTGACTTAAAGCGTTGAATCTATAGGCATGATATCTAAATGATTTAAAGCGTGGAACCTATAGGCGTGATATCTAAACGACTAAATAACAACATTGGTCCTATGGGCATGGTATCTACCCTTTAGAAATAAAGTAAACCCTTCCCGCACCCTTTACTAATATTTTTCGAGTTCGTTTTACAAGGTTATTACAGAATCAGAAGAAAGAAAGAAAACAATTAAAAATACATCACAACCTACAGCTAGATCCGAGCAGCCTAATTCAATCTCAATATCCAATAACATGAGTTTCAACAAATCCAGATTCCAGATTCCAAGGCCCTCTCTTACTCAGAGTGTTTCAAAGTTCCAAGGAGCCTCCAGGACCCCAGGCAATGCTTACACTCTGAATAATAAACATTTTAACAGAATGGTGCAACTGTGGAATTACCAGCCCTCAGGCATCCAAGTTCAGAGGGAACTCTAGGGTCCCAAAGCATGGCTTACCAAAGGGGGGTAGAACTTAGGAAACTAGGAATGGGTGCAAAGTGAGAGAGGAACCATAACAGAGGTGGTCATGCCCAGCCATGGCATAGGCTGGCACACCCTTGATCCCCTGCTTAGGTCAAACAAATAGGAGCAGACTCTGGTGAGTCAAACTTAGAGTCTGAGTGGTGATTAGGACACTGCCAGACCCAAGTTAAAGCTCAACACATAAAGAGGTGAGGGAATGGGAAAGCATTTGAGTAGGGGTTCAAGAGAACCTGGTTCTAAGTCATGGTGGCAATAATAGGATGCTACCATGACTCAGAATTGCACTCACGCACAAGAGGGGGCCAAAGGGAAGGGACTCACATAGACAAGCATCTACAAAAACACAAGGAAAGCAAGAAAGCATAACAAACTAAGGGTGCAGAAGTATAGGGAAGGAGAGCATAACATACTAGAATGAACACATAGTGCAAGAGAGCATGTCATAAAATAAACACATAGTTTAGAGGGTATTATTTAACTAGAGAGACATACCAGTTGCAAGTTTAGAACATCAAACAACAAAAGCAAACAACAAAAGCAAACAAATAGCCAGCAGTCAATTCCTCCGCAAGTGTTGTGAGTTCAAGAGGAGCTCAAGAATGTTCCAAATAGTAAAGAGAAAGAGAGTAGGGTGCTCATTAGAGAAAGTAATAGTATAGAAGGTATTTTAAAGTGAGAAGTATTCGAAAATGTGTTCTTAATTCTAAAGTCTGTGTCTGTGTTTTTTTTCTGTGTTTTTTTTTTCTTCTTTTTTTTCTTCCCCTCAAAGGTGCAGAAAGAACCATCTTTTATAGTGCAGGAACGAGTAAACCAAAAGGCAAGGAAATAAAATTTCAGTCAATCAAAGAGGATCTCCCTTAGTCGAAGGGATTTGATTTCAAACGGGGATGAGTTATTAAGGAAATGAAAGTAATGAAAACCCTTTCAGAGTAGCATAACAGGGGTAAGTTCATATAGTCTATTTAAAGCATGAAGCCTATTGTATATGGTTTTGAGAGAATAAGGAAAATACAGTAATCAAATAGCCTGAAATTTAAAAGCCTTTGAATGAGCTTAGTCAGGAAAAGGGGGAAAATGTTTAATTGAAAAATCAGTAACAATCAATCGAGCCTTAATAGAGGAAATTGGAATCAATCATGAGTTGGCAGAACCATTTCGAAAGAAAGGCCCTTGCATATAAAGCATGCCAATATCAAACAAGAGAGAAAGGATAGGCATAAAAAGTTTCAAATCGCAAGCAAAAAGAATTCCAATTCAATTATAGACTCATCATGAGTTTGAGAGAGCCCAGGGTTTTAGAGTAGAACCCTAACCCCAACATAACACAAAAACTCGCAAAAAACCCCAAACTTAGGGTTTCAATTCGAGTAGAATACAGAAAGGAGAATGCAAGACCTCATTACAAAACTTAGGGAACTCTTTCAGAGTCTCATGAGAAAGCACACACACAGCAAGTTAGAAGCAGTAGAGTGAAGAATCATAAAGAACAAGTTTAAAAGAAAGCTCAAAACTTAAGCAAGTTCAGAGGCGACATAGCACTTAGGAAACAGTAGAAGAAGCCGGTTTAGAACTCAAACGAAGGTTCAGTAAAGACAAGCAAAACTCAGTAAGAAAATGGTAAAGGAACGCATAAGATAGGCATGTAAAACATGTCATAGAAAAATAGAAGAAAATGCATATTAACGGCAAAACATATGAACAGGCAAAATCACACAAGACATGGCATGAACAAATAGATTCACATAAAGAAAGAAGAAGAAGAAGAATTGTTTTTTAGATTTCGAAAACCCTAATTTGAACAGACTAATTTTGAGAAAGACAATTAGGGGAAAACATCAAGACCTCGACTAGTACATTGATCTGTTACAGATCTAAGAAAAAAAGGGAAGAAAGAACCTCGAACACGCAATTTAGGGTTTCTCGGAAACCTTATAAACGAGAAGGCCTGGAAAGATCTGGTGTTTGAACAGGTCTGGGCCATGGCTAAGCCTTGCCAAAGCTCGAACATGCCGGAACGGAGCCGAAAAAACCAAAGGAACTCAGATCTGTAGAGGATCTGGATAGACCTTGTTGAAGTCGAACCTTGAAAACTTTGAACAACCACGATTTGGGGTGAACGGAGGAGAGCACAGGCTGTCCATGGCCTGGGAAGCCATGGACTCCGGTGGAATTTGGTCGGAGAAACCGTTAATGGTGGCTAGGGTTTTCGAGCGTTAGAGGGAACCTGAGAGACGAAGGGATTTTAGGGCGGCGGATTTGGGAAAATGAGATAGGATTAGGGCGGTTTGGGAATTAAAAAAGGTAATAAGGAATTGTGGCCGTTGATCAAAATGATCAATGGCCTAGATTAAAGGACCGACTTGGTGGGTTTGAAATTGGATCAGGGGTGGGTTTAAAAATTGTAATTGANATTAAAAATACTGGAACTAATTTTATAATTATAAAATACTATTAATTACAAAATAGGCTACAATTGCAATTATATGCAATTTAGCTTTAGAAATGCCAAATAAATTTGCAAAAATATGCAAAAAACCATATTAATTATATTTTGTTGTAAATATGGGATGAAATAAGTTATTCACCTAAAAATAATAATTTTGGATTTTGTACTGTTAAAATAGACAACAAATTGATTCTCAAAAAACCCTAAAAATTGAGGAAAAATACCAAAACCCTTGGGCATGCTTATATATGCATACATATACTATTTTGAAAGTATTTGAGCATATATAGAGAAAATATATAGGGAAAAATTAGGTATTAATATCTGCCCCTCTTTACCCGGGAAGGATGAAAGAGTTGTCGGGTAAAGACAAGATGGCCAATTTTGACCGAAAACGACGATTGAAAAGGAAATTGGACCGCGATCTAGTTCTGAGCTGCCTACATATCCCTGGTTTTACAGTAATCTGGCCACATGTAGTTCAGGAGCCATTGACGGAACATGCCGATGGAGATTCGAAAGGACAGACACGAGGTTTTGGAGAGACAAGAGGTACTTGGGCAGCCAATCGGTTGCGAGAATCGGAGCAGGATCGCTCCTGCTGAGATGGCCATTGCTAGCCATTGTACCTGCAAGTGAGCAATATAGGCGCATATCATGCATAAACTTAAACGTGATGCAAGTTCCCGTTGGACCATGAATGCTGTCCTTGGATGGTTAGGATGACGTCCTCGGACCATGATGTCCTGGGCCATGAAGCACAAAATTAAATGATTCTCAAGCTATGAGATGACGTTCTCGGGCTATGATAATGGCACCTCCGAATCATGATGCCTTTGAATAATGATGTGCAAGATATAAAGTGGGGTCCTCGGGCCATGGCATGGTGTTCTCGGGCTATGAAGATTATGCCTCTGAACGATGACGCCTTTGGACAATTTGGCGATATTTCAGCCCATGTGATGCAAGATTTGGCGGTATTTCAGCCGATGCAAAAGTGTAAATGGCGATATTTCAGCCGACGGAAATTTAAATAAAATAGGCGATGTTTCAGCCGATGTGAAAATAAAAATGGAGCTGTTTCAGCCGACAGAAGATTTAAATAAAGTTTGGCGATATTTCAGCCGATTGCTTGATGTAAGTAAAAGTGGCGATATTTCAGCCATGCAAGAAAGATAATGTGGCGTTATTTTAGCCATGCAAGATGGAGGTAGACCTTAACCTCAGAAGGCAGAAAGGTAGCCTTATGCAATGCAGGGAAATGCAGATGGAGACAACGCTTAGTCTCGAAAGGCAGAAAGGTAGCCTTATGCAATGCAGGAATGTAGATGGAGACAACGCTTAGTCCCGAAAGGCAGAAATGTAGCCTTGTGCAATGCAAGGAAATGCAAATGGAGACAACGCTTAGTCTCGGAACGCAGAAAGGTAGCCTTATGCAGTGTAGGAATGCAGATGGAGACAATGCTTAGTCTCGGAAGGTAGAAAGGTAGCCTTATGCAATGAAGGAAATGCAGATGGAGACAATGCTTAGTCTCGAAAGGCAGAAAGGTAGCCTTATGCAATGCAAGGAATGCAGATGGAGACAATGCTTAGTCTCGGAAGGCAGAAAGGTAGCCTTATGCAATGAAGGAAATGCAGTTGGTAATAAAAGATTCTTAGCTGATTGCTGGTAACTGATTGTGATATTGCATTTGCTGGGGAATATTGCATGCGGATAGCAAATGCGAACAGGCGCGTCGGTCCAATGTGATTGTGTAATACGTTTGTGACTCAGGCACCTGCATCCAAAGAAAATCATGAGTTTGCAAAGGGGAAAGGTTAGTTCCTTTTCCTGTGGCTTCCGGCGTTGTGCATCATTGGGGTAGCGTTGCTAAACAGCAGCCGCCATAATTATGCATGATTTAACAAATAAAACGAAAAATAGTTTTGTTTGAATGAACCAACGACTGCAACGTGGTTCAAAGCATCGCAACCTCTCTTACTTCAGAATTTTGAGGGTCCTCCTCAAAATTCTGCCCCTGTTTACTGGGCTGGCACTTATGACGGCTGCACTGAACAAATGCAAAAATCAACATCGTAATTTTAATGGTCCTCCTCAAAATTCTGCCCCAGTCCACTGAGGTGACATCCTTGGCGATGAGTGACTGAAGGCTGACTTCAGAATTTTGAGGGTCCTCCCCAAAATTCAGCCCCAGTTCCAATAATAGGGGGAAATGAAGATTTTTATTAAATTATGACCGAACCCATAAGGCTGCCTACGTATCCCCTCTTAAACGGGAATCAGGTCAGGCATAGTTCAAATTACATTATAGAAAAATCATAGGTGGTCACACATAGTATCGTTTCATCGCATCTGAATTGATTGGCTTTGGCCAAACCTCTCCGTCCATTTCTGCAAGAATAAGGGCTCCTCCAGTTAGAACCCAGTGAACCATGTACGGATCTTGCAAGTTGGGAGAGAATTTCCCCTTTGCTTCATCTTGATGTTGGAATATTTTCTTCAACACCAGCTGCCCCGGTGTAAACTTTCTTTGCTTAACTCTTTTGTTGAAGGCTTTGGACATTCTGTTCTGATACAACTGACGTGGCAAACTACATTCATTCTTTTCCCATCAATAAGTGCTAACTGCTCGTAGCGACATTTTATCCATTCTGCGTCATCCAACTCTGCTTCTTGTATGATCCTCAAGGAGGGAATTTCCACCTCAGCAGGGATGACCGCTTCTGTACCATAAACCAGCATGTAGGGAGTTGCTCCGGTCGATGTGCGAACTATGGTGCGGTATCCCAGCAAAGCGAATGATAACTTCTCATGCCATTGTTTGTGGCTTTCGACCATCTTCCTTAATATCTTCTTCATATTATTGTTGGTTGCCTCCACAGGTCCATTCATCTGAGGCCTGTAGGCTGTGGAGTTCTTATATTTGATCTTGAGTGCCTCACACATTGCTTTCATTAGGTCGCTGTTGATATTGGAACCGTTATCAATGATGATTGATTTTGGAATCACGAATCGGCAAACAATACAATCACGAATGAAATCTTCCACAACTTTCTTAGTCACTGCCTTGTACGACGCTGCTTCAACCTATTTAGTAAAGTAATCAATTGCCACCAGGATAAATCTGTGCCCGTTTAATGCGGCAGGCTCGATAGGTTTGATGACATCCATCACCGAGGCGGTAAATGGCCATGGTGAGCTTGTTACAGTAAGATCGTTTGGAGGCACCTTTATTATGTCTGCATGTATCTGACAGCGATGGCATTTGCGAACATATTGGATACAGTCTGTTTCCATAGTCATCCAAAAATACCCTGCTCGTAGTATCTTCTTTGCTAAGACAAAATCATTCATGTGTGGTCCGCACGTCCCCGCGTGCACTTCGTCCAATAGTCTGGATGTTTCTTTTGCTTCGACACACCTTAGAAAACTCAAATTGGGAGTCCTCCTATACAGGATTCCGCCGCTGTGAAAGAAGTTGTTGGATAACCTCCGAAGTGTGCGCTTTTGAGTAGCGTTGGCAAATTCTGGATACTTTCTTATTGTCAAGTACTCTTCGATGTCATGGAACCATGGTTTTCCATCCATTTCTTCCTCAACGTGAGCACAATAAGCTGGCTGATCATAAATCCTTACTGGGATGGTATCAATGAAATTTGTGTCTGGATGTTGGATCATGGATGACAGAGTAGCCAATGCGTCAACGAACTCGTTCTAGACCCTGGGGACATGCTGAAATTCCGTTTTTGTGAACCTTTTCCTTAACTCCTATATGTGATGCAAATAGGGAAGTATCTTAGAGTTTTTGGTGGACCATTCTTCTCGAACTTGATGTATGAGCAGGTTTGAGTCCCCGATCACTAGTAACTCTTGAATGTTCATGTCAATGGCCATCTTGAGTCCCAAGATGCAAGCTTCATATTCGGCCATATTATTTGTGCAAGGGAACCTGAGCTTGGTTGATACCGGGTAATGCTGGCCGGTTTCTGATACCAGGGCTGCTCCTATGCCAAATCCTTTGAAATTTGCGGCTCCGTCAAAAAGCAATGTCTAACCATCGTAGGATTCTGCAATATCTTCTCCTACAAAGGACACTTCTTCATCGGGAAAATACGTTTTTAGGGGTTCGTATTCTCCGCCAACAAGATTCTCGGCAAGGTGATCTGCTATGGCCTAGCCCTTAACTGCTTTCTGAGTCACGTAAATAATGTCGAATTCACTTAACAAGATTTGCCACTTGGCGAGCTTGCCGGTGGGCATGGGCTTCTGGAAGATATACTTCAATGGATCCATCCTGGATATGAGATAGGTAGTGTAGGCACATAAATAATGCCTCAATTTCTAAGCTACCCAATTCAGAGCATAACAAGTGCACTCTAATAAGGAATACTGGGCCTCGTACGAGGTAAATTTCTTACTGAGATAGTAGATGGCCTGCTCCTTTCTTCCTGTTTCATCATGTTGTCCCAGAACACAACCGAATGCTCCATCCAAAATTGTGAGATAAAGCAATAAGGGCCTTCCTGACTCGGGCGGAACCAAGACTGGTGGCGTTGACTGGTATTCCTTGATTCTGTCGAAGGCTTTTTGACAATCGTCGGTCCATCTAGTAGCAGCATCTTTCTTTAACATTTTAAAGATGGGTTCACAAATGACTGTGGATTGAGCTATGAACCGGCTGATATAGTTGAGTCTTCCCAAGAAACTCATCACGTACTTCTTGTTCTTCGGCGGTGGAAATTCTTGGATGGCTTTGATCTTTGATGGGTCCAATTCTATTCCTCGACGACTCACGATGAAACCCAACAGTTTTCCGACAGGAACCCCAAATGCACACTTGGCGGGATTCAGTTTCAGATTGTACCTTCTCAGTCTGTTGAAGAATTTCCTCAAATCTTCCATATGATCAACGGCTTTCTTAGATTTGATGGTGACATCATCCACATACACCTCAATCTCCTTGTGCATCATGTCGTGACAGATAGTAGTCATGACTCTCATGTAGGTGGCGCAAGCATTCTACAATCCAAATGGCATCATTTTGTAGCAATACATTCCCTACGGCTTGATGAAAGCTGTTTTCTGTGCATCCTCCTCATCCATCCATATCTGATAATACCCAGCAAAACAATCAACAAAGGACTGCAACTCGTGCTTGGTGCAGTTGTCGATAAGAATGTGTATGTTCGGCAAGGGGAAGTCATCTTTGGGACTGGCCCGGTTGAGATCCTGGCACTCGACACAGATTCTGACCTTCCCGTCCTTCTTTGGTACTGGCACAATGTTGGCTAACCATGTTGGATATTCCACTACCCTGAGAACTTTGGCTTTGACTTGCTTAGTAACCTCTTCTTTGATTTTCAAACTCATGTCGGGTTTGAATTTCCTGAGCTTCTGTTTTACTGGTAGACAAGTCGGGTCTGTTGGCAGTTTGTGAGCTACAATGGATGTGCTGAGGCCAGTCATATCATCTTATGACCAGGGAAATATGTCCATATATTCTTTCAAAAATTTCGTATATTTCTCCTTCTCTGATGGCGACAAGTGAACACTGATGCATGTTTCCTTGACATTAACTGTATCTCCCAAATTAATGACCTTAATTTCTTCTAGGTTGGACTTAGGTCTATTCTCAAAATTCTCAACTTCTCTGACGACCTCTTCGGGTATCTCATCTTCTTCTGAGTCTACATCCTTTTGTTGCGTTGTTTCGTTGCAAGTCACAGTCGTTGGTTCATCGTCAAGATAAGTAATAGTACTGCTGTATAAAATAGAGTAAATGACAGAGAAAATAATAAGCATGATATATAAGATAAACTGAAATGCTTTGATTAAATCCATAATAGTTTGAAACATCGGAGCTCTTTTCGAAATAAAAGATATTGCGGAAAGAAAATCAACTAGTAAAGTAAGCTAAAAATGCGATGCATGGTGCTTTTGTTTAGCCTTGCTACCCCGAAGCTTTCCGGCCCTGACGGTCCTAATTGACCAGTTGTTGAGGCGGTCTCCTCTATTCATAGCTTGTATGGAAGGGCCTTCCTCCCCCTCCTCCTCAAAAAGAACACAACAGTCCATATCATCATCCTCCAGGAACAAATTCTTCATGGTTGCCAATGCCTCATCTTCTTCCGACCCATATATAGTATCTGCCGGTTAGAAGGTTTACTGCAAGCTAGATATTGGAAACTCCAATGGATAGTAGTGGCCACGCCATGATGACGACCAGTTCTAGAACTCCTCCCAAGTATAACCGTACCCTAGGCCAAATGTGGTACCATGCTTCTTTAGTTTGATGGGCTTGGTGATCCCCTGAAGATTCTTGCCAAGTCCCTTTCCAAGCTCATACCCATGCCAATTCAGGATACTCTCGATCTTGTTGTCCCACCACTTATCCTTATCTATAGCATTGACCCTTTCGATGTGGTGGTATGTTTCTCCGCCTATTCTCTTTCTGCCCCCGAACATTGGGATGGTCTGGCGACTATATGTGGGGTTACTACCATCACCATGAATGATCACTTCTTGGTGGTTCCATTCGAACTTTATCGCTTGATGCAGGGTCGAGGCTACGGCTCCAGTAGCGTGGATCCAGGGGCGTCCTAACAGCAAGTTATAGGATACCGTGATGTCTATTACTTTTAAGTTGACGTCGAACCAGGTTGGCCCCATTTGCAAGCATAGGCTGATTTCTCCAATAATGGATCTCTGGGACCTATCAAGGCTTTGACATTGATAGCCCTGTCTTTGATCTCGTGTAGGCCTTTCCCCAGAGTTTTAAGAGTTACAAGCGGACAAATATTGAGGCTCGATCCCCAATCAATCAGGACTCTAGTGATGAAATAATCTTCACATTGCACGATGATGTGCAGTGCCTTGTTGTGGCTCAGACCTTCTGGTGGCAACTCATCTTCATGGAAAGTTATTTTATGGCTCTCCAGCACTTGCCCCACCATATTCGCTATTTCACCCCCGGTTATATTGCTGGGCACATAGGCTTCGCTCAGTATCTTCATTAAGGCATTCTTGTGAGCGTCTGAACTCTGCAGAAGAGCCGGGATTGATATCTGTGCTGTTGTTTTATTCAATTGTTCAGCGACCGAGTACTCCTTAGCCTGTATTTTCCTCCAAAGATTGTCGGGCCCTGTTTCAATAGAACGTCTCGGGGCTTGCTTACCGGACTCGGCTAGTTGCTCTAGGGTGTAGACCCTCCCTGTTCTAGTCATTCCTTGCGCGACAATTGTTTCTCCTATCCTGGTGTTTCCTTTCCTCCTGGCTTCGGCAGTGTAATCCCATGGTACATCATTCGAGCGGAATGGTGTTATGTCAGTCAT
Organism: Nicotiana glauca; assembly: GCA_026770625.1. Lineage (NCBI taxonomy): Eukaryota > Viridiplantae > Streptophyta > Magnoliopsida > Solanales > Solanaceae > Nicotiana > Nicotiana glauca. The sequence goes on along the minus strand of MU681938.1, from coordinate 13,638 downwards.
TGCCACCGGAATAGGCACCTTGGGTGGTACCACAACAACTTCAAAGGGTGTAGGTGCCTTTGGAACTCCAAACTCAACCTCGATTGGCCCGGGAGTCTTTGTAGATGGACGTACTTCAAATTCAAGAGGTATAGATATATTTACTTCGTCGTCCTTGGACGGCTGATTTTGTACAACAATTGGGTTAAGGGTAACCACTGGCTTCTTTGGTTCATCCCTTTCAGCAATCAAACCTATTGACCCCTTTGGGGTCCCAATCATCCTCGATCTCAATCATATGAATGTCTCTACCTTTATGGTCAGGCAGGGTTTTTTTCGAACATTAGGAGTGGACTCCTTTGCTACGATGACCTTATTGTCGATCAAGGTCTGAATCTTGTCTTTCAATGAACGACACTCGTCAAGGGTATGCCCCTTCATGCCAGAGTGATACGCACAGGTCTTGTTGGGGTTGATCCACTGGGAGGGATATTCTGGAGCTTTGGTTGGGATAGGAGTGACATAACCAGTGGCTTTAAGCCTTTCATATAGCTGGTCAATTGGTTCAGCGATGGCTGTGTATTGTCTAGGAGGTTTGCGGTCAAAATTTGGTCTGGGTCTCGGGAAATTTTGGTGGGTGGGTGGTGACTGGTAATGAGGGGGTTAAGCGTTGTAAACTTGGTAAACAGGTGCTGTTTGAGAATATCTAGGTGAAGTGGGTTGATATGTGAGGGGTGGAGAGGATAGGTAAATGGGAGGTGGATAGGAGGGTGCGGGTGCTTGGTATTTCGAGATTGGCTGATATGTAAGTGGAGGTGACGGGTAAGTGTGGTATTTTGGTGGTGACTTGGCTCCCTATGCGACTATCACGGCACTCACATCTTTCTTCTTGGACATGCCACCAGGTTGCAAAGCCTTATTGGTGGCTTACAATGCTTCAAGATTTGTGACCATATCATTTTTTATGCTCTCTTTGATTCTTTCTCCAAGTTTGATGATATCTAAGAATCTCTGACCCTCGATCAACATCAACCTCTCGTAATATTGGGGGTCCTGAGCCCGGAAGAAGAATCTATTCATTTGCTCTTCTTCTAGGGTTGGCCTGACCTTTGCAGCTTCTGACCTCTAACGAGTAGCATGCTTGCGGAATGTTTCGGTGGGCTTTTTCTTCAAATTCTGCATGTAGAACACTTCCGGCGCATTTTTGGTGTTTAACTGGAATCTATCCATGAAGTCCGATGCCATGCTCACCCAACTCGTCCACTTCCTGGGGTCCTAACTGTTATACCAGGATAGTGTATCTCCCTTCAAACTCCTCATGAAGAGCTTCATGCGGATTTTATCATCTCTCCCAACCCTAACTAACTTGTAGCAATAGGTCCTTAGGTCGACTCTGGGATCTCCGGTTCCATCAAACATTTCAAACTTGGGAGGTTTGTACCCCTCCGGAAGTTCAACATCTGGTTGAATGCACAAGTCTTCATAGTTTAGTCCTTCAATGCCTTTGCTACCTTCGACACCCTAGACCCGGCTACTTAACTTCTTGAGCTCAGCTGCTAAGTTCCTGATAAGGGAGTCCTTGCCATCGGACTCAGGCACATTTGAGATCGGTTGGGTGTAGTGTGGTACCATTTCCACAAAGATAGGAGTGTTATAGAGGTGGTCGTTTGTGGTGTTTGGTGGCTCGGGAAAGAGCAGTCATGTGTAGCGGGTTTGAGCGTGGGTAGGCTTTATTTGTGGTTGCGGGGTGTTTTGTGGAGGTGCGGAGTTTTGGGTGTTGTTATCAGGAGTAGCAAGAGAGAATGATAGGCTTTCCAAGTTCCGAACTTGGTCCAACTCTTCCTGGAATTTCAGCAATTTTTTTTCAAGATAAGTAGAAGTTCCATTTAGCAATTGGGGTACCCTGAGAAGTTTCCTCCCTTTTAATCTCCTTTCTAGAACTTGTGTTTTCCATCTTTCCTTTGTTCTTGTTCCGGACAGGACTCGGAGGAGGATGAGGTGGAGGGCCCTTGGATCTTCTGGAATATCCTGATGGTGCCAGAATGCACGAACTAACCTTTGGGGAGGGGAATAAAAATAAAAGAAAAACAAAAGGTAACAAATTAGTTCGGGTTCTGAGGAGAAGTATTGTAGTATTTAAACACATTGTGCGAGAATGTAAATCGCATCCTAATTTTGGTGCCTCGTTGTGCCCGAGGTAGGCCTAGCGACAAATGGTTTGGAGAACTTATAATGCTAAATGCCTCGTTTTATTGATAAAAAATTAGACGAATCTAAAATGACTCTACATAATAGAAGATAAAATGTAACTATTGGCCATTAGCCTTATTACATCATTAAGATAAAGAATAAATGACTACTTGGTCCCAGAAGGACCTTCCCCAGATTTGGAATCTTTGGCTCCATCGAACAACTCCACCAACTCGTGCAGTCCTAGCAGTAAGTAGGCTCGAGCCAGATGTCCGCCTGCATTTCCTTCAGCGTTTTGGAAATCTTCAATCCTTTTGATGAACTTTCCTTCCAGCTCCACTAGACCTCGCTTCAAATACCCTAGCCGATTGTTGGCGCTGACAACCATTTCTTTCCCCTCCTCGATCAATTTCTGATGGGCTTCTTGTATTCCCCGATACTCACTTTCCCATTCTCGAATTCTCTTGCGTAGCTGATTGTACTTAGCCCGTGCTTCAGCACGCTCATCAGTAATCCTATGACCTTGAACAAACCCTGGGTGACCCATGTCATTTTCTTCTAGCCAACCTGAATAGTGCGGCACACAACCGGCGTGATACCTATCTGGCTCAATTGATTCTTTCTCCAAAACAATCTTGCTATGCCACAAATGTTGAGCTTGACACCGGTGAGGGCTATCGTCATCCTGGAAATCAGCCCTGAGGTGACTTGTCTTTTTGACCCTTGGTATTATTTGCTTCCTTCCAGCTTGCCTCATGGCTCGGAAAGGAACGCAATGATAAGTTCCCCTCAAACCAATCAGTATGAGAACTGGCGCATCTCGGGATTGAACAATGAACTCATCCGTGGGGAACCATTTAAACATCCACTGTACCTGGTCTTCTTTCAGATTTTCAAATAATTCGACCCATCCTTTGGCGTCCTCTGGCTGTACGAACATTCTAGGCATGTAATTCATACGCCTTGGATGATGGAAGGCGATATGATCATCCCAATCCCTGCGTAAGATCTCTTGTCGGTATTCCCCTTTTTGGAGGTGTTCCATGAGCCATAGCTGAAGTAGCAAGTTACGACCCTCAAAATGACTGCCTTGTTATTGATAATTGTTCAAGGCACGATATTTCTCCTCAATGGTCATGGGAACGATGCTGAAAGTCTGCCCACCAATCCCTTCCATCAAAGTTTTAATTACCATGGCTAGTCGGGTTTGGATTCCAGCCTTCTTCATAGGGAACACGATCATCCCCAAAAAGCAAAACATGAAGATAAAGACCCTCCTATGGACATGTCCCAAAGAAGTGATAGCAAACTCGTCTGAATGAGGGCGATATGACTTGCTATGGGCGTATCTCTCGTATAGATAGTCAAATGGGATATAGGAATCCTTCAAACATGCTAGGTCTGGATTCCTTTTCAAACACATCATCTTAAGAAAACTCCTTACTTTGTGATTCTTAGGCATGAGCAAACCTGGCGTCTCCCAAGGAATTTCGGTTAAACTCCCTATCTCTTCAAGCAACAGAGTCATTTCGAGGTCACCGAATCGGAACACAGACTTTTCAATATCCCAGAACAATGTCACGACCTCTATGATTCTGTTGTTAGGTTGAATCTCTAGGAGGGAAGGCAGATTCCCTAAGTTTTTGTGGAAGAGTGTTTGATCACTAGAATGAAGGTCATTCTACCAACTCAGCAGCCTTGGATGAATGTTGGTCACCATGCCAAATCTGGGGATCTCGTGCCTCATTTTCTGCAAAACAGAGTGTTAGGCCCTCACCTCCACCAGACTCAACTATTTAAATCAATAATTAGCATAGCAAGCACTTAAGTTCTCCAAATAAATGAACAGAACATAGAGGCGTCCGTTTGGGTTTCAAGGAGACCCGGTGGACTTTGGACAAGGCTATCTTAATGAGTCATTATATGGACAACATAACTGAGTCGGCAAGGGTGACCATGATGCATAAACAGTTTAATGGAATAAGGTTTCTACTTTCGAAATGTTAGAAAAGGTACCCTTGAGCGGACAACTCAAGAGGGAAAGGCGAGGAACCATCAACTACACCGTTGATCGACTGATTTTACCGAAAATATGCCTTTGGCACATTTAGGGGTTTGATAGTATTAGAAGTGCGCAACTACTCATTATAAGCATTCCTAAAGTATTTGTTCGACACGAGTGGAGTATGATGCTGAAGAATGTAGTTACAAGAATAAAGCATATAGCATGTATTTTCACTTTCATAAAGTAAAGATTACAATAGATGCTCAAAACATTACAACGGAATCGAAATAATGATAAGGCAGTAAAGAAAGAAATTAAAAGAAAGGAAAAACATGAAGAGCCAAGTTAGTAATCACGATAAAATAATTTAATGCAGGAAATAAAAATGACTAAGGAAGCAATTAAGTCACAAAAGCACGTAATGGTAAAAGCCTTAAAAAATTTTCCCAGCAGAGTCGCCATGCTCTCGATGCCCTCCTTTTTCTAAGGCAAAATCAAGTTTACGACATTATGGATAAAAAAAACTCTCATTCCCTTTTGAGGAATCAGGTTATGGAATTTGAAGAGTCGCCACCTAATGATTATAGTGCATTAGGACACTTTTAAAAAGAAGAAGAAGATTTTTGAAAGAAAAACCAGAGTTCGGGTAAGGGCTTGGGATTATCTCGAGGGGAAGGTGTTAGGCACCCCTCAAGATCCACTAGTGTGGTTCCCGGCCATGCTTAGTTGTGACTTTAAGAAGAGTAGAAAGAAACACATAAAACTTGCATATAGTAGTTACAGACAAAATTTAAAATTTTAGAAAAGGAAGGGAAAGGACATAAGTGATTTAAAAGAGAGGGATTAATTGGAACATAAATTTAAGAAAAAAAAAACATTATACAAGTAAAGAAAAAGGGAAAAGAGGTCCTAGGTTTAAATACAATATGGATCACATCGGTACAATACCCAGGAATCACTCCTCAAAGAGGGGTCGCACGAGATATTAGCGCACCGGTCATCATATCCATATTCTACCCTTCCCAACCCGCTAAGGTATTAAACGTGATTAGTCTCGTTTACTTATTGCATGCTAATACTCGTCCCAAACTATCAGTCCTAGGGTATTAGGACTTATAATCCTAAAGGGGAAGAAAGGGGTAGAGGCATATATGGGGTTTTAAAAGGACAAAATGCTAGTAGCGACAACCAAAACAAATAGAAAATAAGGGGATTGACAAACAAACATGCAAGTCTCACATAAAACCCCGTAAGTCATATAGCATATACTTTAGCATGCCTTTCACATACTGGTTTGGTCTTTAAATTAAACTTAAGCGGTTGACGGACTAGTTTAACACATAGAATCAGATAAAAAGTCTGCATTAGGCAACTTAGATCCAATTGTCAGAGAGTGAAGTATTTTAAACAAGTTATTCAGAAAACACTAATTTCAGACAAGAGCCTAAAGCATAAGAATTTAAACAGGAAGTTGAAAATCGCAGAAGTTCAGAAATGACTTTGGAATCTGCAGATTTGTTTGAGTGAAAATGCAGGAGAGTTAAAAATGTAGAACACCTTAAAAGAAATAGTGAATTAAAGGACTGTTTGAAAGATAGCTTCAAGAGATGAGCAGGAGTGAGAGAGGAACTCTAGGGTCCCAAAGCATGGCTTACCAAAGGGGGGTAGAACTTAGGAAACTAGAAATGGGTGCAAAGTGAGAGAGGAACCATAGCAGAGGGTGGTCATGCCCAGCCATGGCATAGGCTGGCACACCCCTGATCCCCTGCTTAGGTCAAACTAATAGGAGCAGACTCTGATGAGTCAAACTTAGGGTCTGAGTGGTGATTAGGACACTGCTAGACCCAAGTTAAAGCTCAAAACATAAAGGGGAGAGGGAATGTGAAAGCATTTGAGTAGGGGTTCAAGAGAACCTGGTTCTAAGTCATGGGTGGCAATAATAGGATGCTACCATGACTCAGAACTGCACTCACAAATAAGAGGGGGACAAAGGGAAGGGACTCACATAAACAAGCATCTATATAAACACAAGGAAAGCAAGAAAACATAACAAACTAAGGGTGCAGAAGTATAGGGAAGGAGAGCATAATAGAATAGAATGAACACATAGTACAAGAGAGCATGGCATAAAATAAACACATAGTTTAGAGGGTATTATTTAACTAGAGAGACATACCAGTTGCAAGTTTAGAACAACAAACAACAAAAGCAAACAAATAGCCAGCAGTCAATTCCTCCGCAAGTGTTGTGAGTTCAAGAGGAGCTCAAGAATGTTCCAAACAGTAAAGAGAAAGGGAGCAGGGTGCTCAGTAGAGAAAGTAATAGTATAGAAGGTATTTTAAAGTGAGAAGTATTTGAAAACATATTCTTAATTCTGAAGTCTGTGTCTGTGTTTTTTTTCTGTGTTTTTCTTTTCTTTTTTTCTTCTTTTTTTTTCCTTCCCCTCAAAGGTGCATAAAGAACCCTCTTTTTATAGTGCAGGAACGAGTAAACCAAAAGGCAAGGAAATAAAATTTCAGTCAATCAAAGAGGATCTCCCTCAGTCGAAGGGATTTGATTTCAAACGGGGATGAGTAATTATGGAAAGGAAAGTAATAAAAACCCTTTCAGAGTAGCATAACAGGGGTAAGTTCATATAGTCTATTTAAGGCAAGAAGCCTATAGTACATGGTTTTGAGAGAATAAGAAAAATACAGTAATCAAACATCCAGAAATTTAAAAGCCTTTGAATGAACTTAGTCAGGAAAAAGGGGAAAAGGTTTAATTGAAAAATCAGTAACAATCAATCAAGCCTTAATAAAGGAAATTGGAATCAATCATGAGTTGGCGGAACCATTTCGAAAGAAAGTCCCTTGCATATAAAGCCTACCAATATCAAACAAGAGAGAAAGGACATGCATAGAAAGTTTCAAATCACAAGCAAAAAGAATTCCAATTCAGTTATAGACTCAGCATGAGTTTGAGAGAGCCCAGGATTTTAGAGTAGAACCCTAACCCCAACATAACACCAAAACTCGCAAAAAACCCCAAACTTAGGGTTTTAATTCGAGTAGGATACAAAAAGGAGACGGCAAAGCCTCAAAACAACTTAGGGAACTCTTTCAGAGTCTCATGAGAAAGCACACACACAGCAAGTTAGAAGCAGTAGAGTGAAGAATCATAAAGAAAAAAGTTTAAAAGAAAGCTCAAAACTTAAGCAAGTTCAGAGGTGACATAGCACTTAGGAAACAGTAGAAGAAACCGGTTTATAACTCAAACGAAGGTTCATTAAAGACAAGCAAAACTCAGTAAGAAAATGGTAAAGGAACGCATAACATATGCATGTAAAGCATGTCATAACAAAATAGAGGAAAATGCATATTAACGGCAAAACATAAGAACAGGCAAAATCTCAAAGACATGGCATGAACAAATAGATTCACATAAAGAAAGAAGAAGAAGAAGAAGAATTGTTTTTATATTTCGAAATCCCTAATTTGAACAAACTAATTTTGAGAAAGACAATTAGGGGAAAACATCAAGACCTCGAGTAGAACACAGATCTGTTACAGATCTAAGAAAACAAGGGAAGAAAGAACCTTGAACACGCAATTTAGGGTTTCTTAGAAATCCTAGAAATGAGAAGTCCTGAAAAGATATGGTCTTTGAACAGGTATGGGCCATGGCTAAGCCTTGCCAAAGCTCGAACATGCCGGAACGGAGCTAGAGAAACCAAAGGAACTCAGATCGGTAGAGGATCTGGATACACCTTGTTGAAATTGAACCTCGAAAACTTTGAACAACCACGATTTGGGGTGAATGGAGGAGAGCACAGGCCGTTCATGGCCTGGGAAGCCATGGACCCCGGTGGAATTTGGTCGGAGAAACCGTTAATGGTGGCTAGGGATTTTGAGCGTTAGAGAGAGCTTGAGAGACAAAGGGATTTTAGGGCGGCGGATTTGGGAAAATGAGATAGGACTAGGCGGGTTTGGTAATTAAAAAAGGTAATAAGGAAATTTGGCCGTTGATCAAAATGATCAACGACCTAGATTAAAGGACCAACCGGGTGGGTTTGAAATTGGATCAGGGGCGGGTTTAAAAATTGTAATTGGGTCGTTTGATTTGGGGTTAAGATTGGGCTGAATTGGGACACAATTTGGCTAGAATTGTAATGAAATCTGGCCAAGTTTTAAATAGCCAATTTCCCCCTTTTAATTTATAAAAAATAATGAAGGATTTTAGAAACAAATTGAAAGTGCTGAATCAATAAATACCATACAAATGTTCAATTAAAAATACTGGAACTAATTTTATAATTATAAAATACTATTAATTACAAAATAGGGTACAATTGTAATTATATGCAATTTAGGTTTAGAAATGCCAAATAAATTTGCAAAAATATGCAAAAACAATATTAATTATATTTTGCTGTAAATATTTGATGAAATAAGTTATTAACCTAAAAATAATAATTTTGGGAATAATTTTGGATTTTGTACTGTTAAAATAGACAACAAATTGATTCTAAAAAAACACTAAAAATTGATGAAAAATACCAAAACTTTTGGGTATGCTTATATATGCATTCATATACTATTTTGAAAGTATTTGAGCATATATAGAGAAAATATATAGGAAAAAATTGGGTATCGCCATCACATGGTTATTGTGCCCACCCCTAGGGTTTACTACTGTGTCACTTGGTAGAGCACCCTTTGGGTGAGTGTTTAAAGATTGGGAAATTTGACCAAGTTGCACCTCCAAGTTACGGATGGAAGTGTTGTGTGAATCCAATTGCGCATCAGAGTCTTGGTTCTTCTTCATCATTTGTTCAAACATAACCTTAATTCTCCCAAGTTCATTTCCCAAAGAACTAGACCCTTGGGATTGAAACGGTGGCGGGTTGTTTGGTTGTTGAAACATCGGAGGCCTTTGAAAGCCTTGCCCCCTATTTCCTTGACCACCATTGTTATTCCACCCACCTTGACCATTGTTGTTGTTGTTTCCGTTCCAATTTCCACCATTGTTACCTTGATTCCCCCAGTTGTTGTTTTGGTTATTCCCATTCCAATTTCCACCACTTTGTTGTTGATTATTGTTATTCTGATTCCCACCTCCTTGTTGATTGCCCCAATTCCCTTGGGATCGCCATTGTTGATTGCCTTGGTTTTCTCTATTTTCTTGGTAGTTGTTGACATATTGACAATCCTCACTTTGCTCATCATAGCACTCGTTTGAAAAACCACCACCATCATCATAGTTATCATAATTTCCTTGAGGTTTTTGCACTATTTGCCTTATTTTCATCATATTCACTCCTTCCATAGTATTGACTTAGCACAGGTTTTGAACTTGTTGCAATTGCGCCATCACCAATTGGTTCATTGTTGTTGTAAGTTTGGCAATGGCTTGGCCGTGATCATGCAATTCCTTATGCAAATGTATAACATTAGGATCACCTTGAGGAAAGTTTTCTCGGCTTTGCCACACCGAAGAAGTATCGTCCATTTCATCTAACACATCACAAGCTTCATTGTACGGGAGATTCATAAAATTTCCACCCGCCAATTGGTTCACAGTACATTGGTTAGTTGTGTTGAAGCCCCTATAGAACGTTTGTTGAATCATCACATCATTCATATCATTATTTGGACACTATTTTACCATAGTTCTAAATCTCTCCCATATTTCATGCAAAGGTTCCATTGGATCTTGTTTGAAAGCCAAAATCTCATCACGGAGCGCGTCATGTGACTTGAAGAAAAGAACTTGGCAATGAACTTGTCCGCCAATTCATCCCACATTGTGATGGATGTTGATACCCAATTTTTCCCTATATATTTTCTATATATACTCAAATACTTTCAAAATAGCATGTGTATACATAAATAAGCATGCCCAAAAGTTTTGGTATTTTTCCTCAATTTTTAAGGTTTTTGAGAATCAATTTGTTGTCTATTTTAACAGTGCAAAATCCAAAATTATTTCCAAAATTATTATTTTTAGGTGAATAACTTATTTCTTCCCATATTTACAACAAAATATAACTAATATAGTTTTTGCATATTTTTACAAATTTATCTGGCATTTCTAAAGCTAAATTGCATATAATTTTAATTGTTGCCTATTTTGTAATTAATAGTATTTTATAATTATAAAATTAGTTCCAGTATTTTTAATTCAACATTTGTATACTATTTATTGATTCAGCACTTTCAATTTGTTTCATAAATCCTTTTATTATTTTTTATAAATTAAACGGGAGAAATTAGGTATTTAAAACTTTGCCAGATTTCATTACAATTTTAGCCAAATTGTGTCCCAATTCAGCCCAATCTTAAACCCCAAATAAAATGACCCAATTACAATTTTTAGACCCGCCCCTGATCAAATTTCAAACCCACCCGGTCGGTCCTTTAATCTAGACCGTTGATCATTTCGATCAACGGCCACAATTCCTTATTACCTTTTTTTAATTCCCAAACGACCCTAACCCTATCACATTTCCCAAATCCACTACCCTAAAGTCCCTTCTTCTCTCAGGCTCTCTCTAACACCCGAATCCCTAGCCGCAATTAACGGCTTCTCTGACCAAATTCCACCGGCGTCCATGGCTTCCCAGGCCATAGACGTCCTGTGCTCTCTTCCCTTCACCCCAAATCGTGTTTGCTCAAGGCTTTCAAGGTTCAACCTCAACGAGACCTGTTCAGATCCTCCGCCGATTTGTGTTCCTGTGGCTTCTCCGGCTCCGTTCCGACGTGTTCGAGCCTCAAGAGCCTAGATATGGTCCAGACTTGTTCCAGGCCAGATCCTTTCCAAGCCTTCTCATTTCTAGGGTTTATGAGAAACCCTAAAAGCTGTTCAAGGTTCTTTCTCTCTTTATTTTCTTAGATCTGTGATAGATCTGTGGTGTACTCGAGGTTTCACAGCTTTTTCCCAAATTTCTCTTTTTAAAAATTACTCAGTTTCAATTTAGGGTTTCCAAAACATTTAAAACGATTTCTGTTTCTTCTTCTTCTTCTTCTTCTTCTTATTCTTTCTTTATGTGAATCTGCCTGTATATGCTTTGTTCTTATGTGTTTTCTCTTGTGCATATTTTCTCTTATGTTCTTATATTTTGCCATTATTATGTATGTTCTTCTACTTGTGCCCTTTTATCTCTTCTACTATTTCTACAGCATGCTTTCACATGTCTAGCTTATGTGTTCCTTTACCATTTTCTTACTGAGCTTTTGTCTGCCTTTACTAGACTTTTGTTTGAACTCTAATCCTGTTTCGCCTACTGTTTCTTAAGTTCTATGTCGCCTCCATTCTCTCTTGAACTTGCTTGAGTTCGGAGCTTTTCTTGAACATGCTTTGTTTTTACTCTATTGCTTCAAACTTGCCATTATATCTATGTGCTTTCTCATGAGACTCTCGGAGTCTGTTTGATGGCTTGCCCTCTCCTTTCTGTACCCTACTCAAATTTGAAACCCTAGACTAAACTGGAATCTTTCGCTTATGATTTTGAGACTGTCTATGCCAACCTTTTCTTCTTGCTTGATGCTTGTGTGCTTATATATGAGGGTTTTTCTTTCAAAAGGGTTCTGCCAACTTGTTATCTCCTTTAATAAGGCTCGATTGATTGGTTACTGATTTTCCAACTGAACTTTCCCTCACCTTTTTTCAGACTAAGTTCGTTCGAACAAAGCTTTTTACTGGCTGTTTGATTGACCTACTTGCCCTATTTCTCACAAATCATGTACCATTCTTGCCTTAAATAATCCCTATGTATTTACCTGTGTTATGGTACTTTGGAAAGGTTTTTTTAATTATTCATCTTTCCTTAATTGTCTCATGCCCGTTTGAAATCAAACCTCTTAACCTTAGGGAGACCTTCTGTGATTCATTGTAAACTATTTTCTTGCCTTTTTTGCTTCCTCGTTTTCTGCACTATAAAAACAAGACACTACACACAACTCACTACACACAAATACGGGAAAACCTCAAAAACACTTTAGACTTCAATTGAACAATATACAATTACAATACTTTCTCTACTACTACTACTTTCTCTACTTATAATACTGAGCACTCTGCTCCTCTTCTCTTCTACTATCTGAAACATTCGCGAGTTCTCTTGAACTCTCAAGTATTTGCCGAAGAACCTGAGTTTGCTCTTGCTGATTTATAGCTGTTACTTGCTTCCATTATTCTGCTGTTCTAAAGCTTGCAACTGGTATGCCCTTCTAATTAAATTATAACCTCTAAACTATGTGTTTACTTCTCCTCCTCTGTTATGCATTCTTCGCTGTGTTCATCCCAGTCTGTCATGCTCTATTTCATCATGTTTCTGCATCTTTGGGTCTGTTTGTGCTTTCTTGCTTTCCTCATGTTTTCTCTAAATGCTTTCCTATGTGATTCCCTGTCCCTCTGACCCCCTTCTTATGAGTGAGTGCAATTCTGAGTCATGTTGGCATTCTATTATTGCGCCACTCATGACTTAGAATCAGGTTCTCTTGAACCTCTACTCAAATCAATTCCCATTCCATTTACCCCTTATGTGCCGAGCCTTAACTCAGGACTGGTGGTGCCCTAATCACCATCCAGACCCAGGTTTGACTTCTATAGGTCTGCTCTTTATTTGTTGGCCAAGTAGATGGTCAGGGGTGTGACAATCTCTGCCCATGGCTGTGTATGACCACCCTCTGCTATGGCTCCCTAATCCTTCTCTCACTTTGCACTTATTCCTAGTTCTAAGTTTTGCCCGCCTTTGGTAAGCCATGCTTTGGGACCCTAGAGCTCCCTCTGAACTTGGATGCCTGAGGGCTGGCAGTTCCACACGGCACTATTTTGTTCTAATTGTCATCCAGAGTGTAAGCACTGCCTGGAGTCCTTGAGGCTCCTTGGAAGTTTGAAGCGCTTTGGGTGATGGAAGGCCTTGGAAATCTGGAATCCGAATTTGGTGAAACATATGTCATTGGATATTAAGATTGAATTAGGCTGCTCGGATCTAGCTGTAGGCTGTGATGTATTTTTAATCGTTTTCTTTCTTCTGGTTCTGTAATATCTTTTGTACAAAAGAACTCGGGGGATATAGTAAAAAGGGTGTGGGAGGGGTTTACTTTTTGCATCAATAAAAGGGTAAATATCATGCCTATAGGTTTAATGTTGTAATTCAGCCACTTAGATACCATGCCTATAGGTTTAATGTTATAATTCAGTCACTTAGATACCATGCCTATATGTTAATTGTTTTAATCACTTAGATACCATGCCTATAGGTTAATGTTTTTAATCACTTAGATATCATGCCTATAATATTAATGTTTTTAATCACTTAGATACCATGCCTATTGTTTTATGTTTAAATTAGTCGCCTAGACACCATGTCTATAGGACTAGCGTTTAATCATCTTGTACATCAATAGAAATCCTGCCTATAGGACTTAATATTCATGTAAATCAGTTGCATATAGAAACTATGTCTATAGGAAGTGCAT